>BQNB010048025.1:2129-15948 GCA_026074375.1 Tanacetum coccineum
AAGAAAACTTGACCTCTTAACGGGAATTTATTCTCGGGCATGGTCTACTTTATGACCATGCAAAGGCATGTGATTACTTTGCATCACAACCCGTGCTTCCTATATCAAATAAGTGTACATTTTAGTGCATTTATTTGTCAAAATAAGAGAAATCTTATTTTTATTAGTAAACACTTGTCTTAACAATGAATCAGTGTTTTCAGTAATCACAAAAAGATTTTCAAATACAATTCGACCACTCACTCAATGACAACATCTCTTTAAATAGAAAATGGGTCATTATTTGAGGGGGAGAATGCGTCATCAAATAATCTTTTAAAAGGTCTTTCAAAATAAGTCACGAAATAAACGGATAAAGTTTCTAGTAATGACGGATCACAATTTAAGGGGTGTTAATGGATTTTAACTACACGATCTTAAGATGTCATTTGTTTCAAACTTTATGGACTTATTTGCAATTTAAGACTTAGTTGATTCTCATGGAATAGATTTAAGCTTATCAATTCTTCAAACACAATCTCAAGTATATTTGCGTACTAGGTTTTGCTGATTCCGAGGTATCAAAACCAGTAAAGGGGAAGGAATAGATATACAAGAAAGATAATAAGTTCATGTGATAGAATTCATACCCTACTCTCATTTTAGGTCATCCGGGAAGACAAAAGTCATAACCGTAGAGAAAATCAGTTTTTAACTTGTTACTTTCGGGTGCACTATTTCAACTACATGAGGGTAGAGATATCTTGTGATTTTAAGTATGCATCATTTAACATACTAGGGGGAAGTGTTGTAAGAAGATTTATTAGTAGAAATATTTGATAAAAGAGGTACATATAGGTATGATAAGTATGATAATTCCTTCAGTTAGTCAGTATTCGGCCGGAAAAAATGAGTACATTTGGGATTTAGTTGACTTAGGTATTATCATTTCGACTACTTAGAGGGAATAATTGTGACATCCGGGACTTAATTGACTTTGGTGTTACAATTTATATCATAAATATCATGTAAGGAGAAATGCGGACATCCGGGACTTAATTGTCTTTGGTGTTTCGGTTTCAAATTAATTGTGTACTTCAGATATTTGAGCTTCATACATCAAGACCTCTTTACGCGGTTTGCAAGAAAGGTCTAATATACTCAAAAAAGGATTGATGGTTTAGGGGGAAGCTAAGACAACATCACCAACCTCACAAGCTCAAGTTGCATATGTATCTGAATCTGTTTCATACTCGAAGTTTGAAGCAAAGACTTTCGTAACTTGGAAAGAAAGTTGAAGCTATGTCAAAGAGTGCTTGAACAGAGATAGATCGGATTGAAAACCTATTGAAAGAAAGAAGGTTAATGAGGAGCTTAGAAAAGGTTGTTGGTGGGAGATTGTACGAAGGAGACCTACGGCTGCGATAAAGGACCATATGATTTCATCATATGATGTTCTCATCATTCAGGTCAAATCTTCGTATATAATAAACATGTGAATATGTTAATAACTAGTGTAGATTTTTTGGTGAAAAATAAGATGTGCTCGAGTACAAATTTTACAAGAATTTCTTAGTAAATTCAAAATCTTTCAAATAATTGTACTCGGCACCATCTTATAAACCCTCAAAAGTTGAGGGGGAGCAATAATATGTTCCATTTTGCTAGAATACATCATTTTGTCCCCGAACGGTTAATCAATTAATATCCAAAATATCAAGGGATTAACATTTTGGATAAGGGGAGAAAATGTGATTAACCTGGACTTAATGTATATTGACAGAAGTAATCAATTAAAATGGACTCGATGCACTCCACACTTAGCATGTACTACGATTACGATGCACATGTTAAGGGGGAGCTTTTAGTGATGATTAAAAACATTCAAAGTGTAAACCTTTTGATATTTATATCAAACACTTTGAATGAATTTTTCAATGATTTTGGTTTGTAATGGTGATGGAATACCCTAAAAGACCGACCATGTACTTAATTTTATGGAGTTATAAGGTGGTTAGGTATAGGTATTCAAATCCCATGATCCAGCCAGAACCGGAGGGATCTACCCAGGGATATCCACTAGTTAGTGTAGAAGTCCTTAGGTATGATTAAAAAGGAGAAAAAGTGAGAATCGGGAATAATGCCGACTGAGATGGAGCTAACACTGGAACAAACCCAACAAGGTGTTAGTTATGAAGTCTCGGTAAGCATTGAAGGGGTTGAAGAATGAAAAAGAAATGTAAGGATAAAGGGTGAAAAGAAAGAAGCCCTCCATACACTTAGGCAGAAACCGGGTCAATACATATGCTGTCAGAAACACTTAGGTGTTGTCTGACATTGAAGACAGTCATGGACCCAGTGACGCTATGCACAAACCCCTCCCAGCCACTCAAAGTCGGAAAGACTTTGTTTCAAAACTCACGGAGATACACTCATTTCTATTGACTTTCTCACTCCGAGTTAGTTGATATTGAAAAGGTGGCACTCAGCTCCAGCCTCCGATCACTAAAATTAAAAGTGCACTATTGAGTCTAGAGCCAAAAGAGATCATCCATTAATCTCATTAGGACACTTGTCATAATTTAGCTTGTTATCTCACACAATGTGAATATCAAGTAATATCATTAGAGTCCTACGCAAGATCCTTGTGATTTTGCCAGAACATCCGAGTGATACTTAGGTATTCACAATGAAGATGGAAATCCTGCTTGAGCCAACATCAAACAAGCTCATGGTAGGTGACTTGTGCGATTCTTATGAATCAAGCTTGTGACAACTGGAAAGCAACAATGGTGCGATTCTTTATGAATCAAACTTGTTCCAGGTTATGGATCAACGGTTAAAGAATTTTGAATTGCTTAAAACTCTCGATGTGTCACAAAACCACTTTAGCAAGTGACACGTCGATTGATTTTCAAATCGATTTTCTATATCAATCGGTGAGATAGTAACTCACTGGTTCACTCTTATCGTGCTGTCTGCTTTGAGACGTTCCGATAATGAGAACATGCTGAGTACGATGAATCTAATACTTATGTGTTAGAAAGATTCAATACTACAGCTGGAAATCCTGTCAAGAAGATTCTTCTTAAATTGAATCTATCTGATCACAGGTCGATCCTCACGGATTTGAAGGTTACTCCAACCAAACCTGGGCGAATGACAAAGCCATATTCGTCCCCCCGCTTTATTGCTAACTGTTTTATGCAGGCTATTTAAAGATGGTGGTGGAGGTTCCTGATTCCAGCTGACTCACAAGATCCATAGCCACATGCTCATACCCGATAGACAAACATAAGGACTTCATGAAAGGCTCAAATACATATTTTAAGACTTCCACTACTCTGATACCGAATGTCTTTCTCGAAGTGATGAAGTATTATAGTTAATGAATCTCAAGAAAGACCTAGCATTAAAGTTTTTCAAGTCAACCATTCAAGAAAGGTATGAGCATGCTGGTTCAGAAATCAAAAATCCACAAGATGGAAAAGTTTCAAGATGGCGAAGAGATTGTGCTTGGTTGATGATCTCAAGATGCTCAAGATCACAATGTCAAATACAAGTTCAAGGAACAAGCTCAATCCAGAAATCAATGATCACTACAACATACTCACAAGAGAATGTTAAAAGGACGAGCTAAAGACTAAAGACAAAACATTGTATGCTAGGCTTAAAGTTTTGTAAAATGGAGTGACCTCCCTTAGGGGGGGATTGTTGGAAACACAAAAAGTGTTGGTCACTTCTAAGTTGTAATATTCTTAGCTCCTAGTTAGGGTAATGATTAGATTATAGAAGCTAATCTGGCCCAAGGCCCATGGGAAGCCCATCATAGCCCATGGGTCGGCTATCATGTAACTATATAAGCCTTCTCCTAGCCTTAAAGAGGGGTTGGTTGTTTCATTTCTTCCATATTTTCTACATAGTAATAACACATCATCCATTCCATCATTTTCTCTCTCAAAACATCACAACCCACATCTCTCTCTTGTTCTTGGTAGATCATTAGATTACATGTTTCTTCAATTGGTTTAAAATCTAGTTCAAAAGAGAAATGAGAAGTACTTACCATGGCATGTTTGTAAAGAGGAAAGAGTTATGCATGAGTATTTTTCGTTATCAAATGTAGTATTGTCATCTAAATCAGAGGGTGAAGGTGCGGGAACTTCATCATCATGTGGTGGACTAGGCGGGGTCAAACTACAGGAACCTGGTGGTGGATATAAATAAGCGGCCACACAATTTACATAACATGGAAATCTTGCACCAATTTTGTTGTTGTTGATGGTACCCAGAAAAAAACATTGATTTAGACAGCCTCCCCAACATGTGTATATCCCAGCCTTTGCTTGTTGTACACATACCAAAAATAGCAACATCAATACCACCAATGTACTCTTCTTCATCAGTATTTATATAACACAAACAAAAATATTAAATATCAAAGTTGGATCTTAATTGGATATATGGTTAACCCTCTTCCTTGTCATTTGGCCTCTCTTAAATAGTGTGGTTTTAAATGCTCTCCACAAAACTTCATTTATTGCAGTTTAATCTTCTTTTCTTGTTTACTACTCTCCCCGTCTAAAATTAAATGTCCATCTTTCTATTTTGAGATGTTTCAAAATAAGTGTTTATTTTGTGTTTAAACTGATCAAGAATGATTTTAATGGATAGCTGTGATCTTTTATTGGTGTAAGATATATTTAGTGAGGTTTCTTAAAACTTTATGCAATATGAAGGTAGACATTTGTTTTAAGACAAAGAAGTAACATATAACAAAAAGGAAAAAAAATCATGGTTAAATTTATTTATTTTTTATTTCACTTGAATGCAAAATTACGTTTGTATTCAAACTAACTACAAAATTACGATGCAACAATATCATAAAACAGGAGGTAAACCCACACATTGCGGACATCTTTTTAAAAGAATCAACATGATGAAGGCGCGAACTCGAACCAATTGGTTCGTTTCGGCCGGGTCGGTCCGGTTCCTCGTTTCGTATATAATTATTATATAAAATGATTTTTTATAAAATATATAACTTTTTATATGGTTATACATTGGAGGTTCTACTTATGGTGGGTCCTTTGCCTATGATTATCCATAAATAACATAAAATATAAGGTGGGTCCTTTAACATTAAACCGTAAACACAACAACTCAGTCAGAATGTAATACCAAGATGAAACCTCTAATATGAAGCTCCCTAGTATTGTGATACGATATAGCTTCTGGATGATCGGTTTTTAAGCGTTTTATTCAATATCTAGAAATGTTAAGCACGACAAGCGTTAATTAAAGTTATGTCATGTAATGTTTTGAATACATTTTTATACTTTTTTAAAATGTTACATTTTAGACCCTTAAGTTTGAAAAGTGGCAAAATATACCCTTGGAGTTTGCACTTGACTTTGGTCGCTCAACTTTTAAAGATATACAAAGTAAACCTTGCACTTTGGAAAGTGACATAATAGACCCCTAAAAGAAACAATTACGTTTTTTCTCATGGTATGGGGAAAATGTCGCCCAAACTTGCTGTTGTCGCGTGGTGGCCTGATAAAAAAGGGGATTGTATTAATAGACCCCTAAAGGTGTTGTCGCGTAGTGGCCTGATAAAAAAGGGGATTGTATTAAGCTATCTTTAAGGCCGAGCATGAACAAGTTCGAGTCTGAACACACAGTTCTTGAGATATGTTCATGGACACGTTTACAACCTGGGTTTTTTAATAGACAGATTATTACTTTACTATCAGCACTAGGGGTTGAAGATGACATCTTTTGGGATATGCAAATGAAGAATGTGATGAATCTAAACCAAATGCTTGTCGATAATGATGTGGCATATGATGTAATAACCACTTCGTGTGCCAAAAGTGGGAACACATCATCTATCATGTTGGGTGCAGGTTTTAAACCGCAAACCGAGCCACACCTTCGGGGAATGTTAATTAGCATACGAGTTGCACAGCTCGAAGAATTACGTGAAAAATCTAGGATATTTGTGCAGGACGGAAGGTGGTTGATGGGCTGTTTAGATGCGCTCGATGTACTCGAGCAGGGTGGATGTTTTATTCAAGTATCCAACCAATCCGTTGAGAACTGTTTTGTCAAAGACGGGTTGAAATTTATAAAAACAAATAGGAATTTGACGGTGATCGAGGGTTATGTTGTGATTGCTAAGAACTCGTGTCTTCATCCAGGTGATATTCGGGTTTTGAAGGCAGTCAATGTGCCGGGTCTCGAGCATTTAGTTGATTGTTTGATATTTCCTCAGAAGGAGAGCGGCCACACATGAATGAAGCTTCGGGAAGTGATCTTGATGGTGATCTTTATTTTGTTACGTAGGATGAGCATCTTATACCGCCTAGCAAACAAAGCTGGCTGCCATTGGAGTATACTGCTGCTGAAGCTAAAGAATTACCACGTGAGATTAGACACATGGTAACTCTCTTATCACTCTGGTTCAATACATTTGGGCCGGGCAGTTGGGTCATGGCCTTGTATTGGTTGACCCGAAACATAATTTGACTGTTAGTTTGAATTATGAGTACAGTTGTGATTTTATGAAATCACTAGTAAAGGCTGGGATCATGCGAGAAGTTCTTTATCATTTGGTTGAGATTCATCACATTTTTGTATGTGGATCACCTATCTATCCACACCGTGAACAGATGTATAGAAGGTACGTTCTGTTTCTGGCTTACTTATGCATCCATATAGAGTACAGTTGTGTAGAAAGGATGTTCTTCTTTTCCTTCAAACAGATATCCACATAGGGAACATTTTTCTAGAGAACAATGTTCTGTTTCTGGCTTGCGTATTTATCCATAAAAAGAAAGGTCGCGTAGCGATGATGATCTGTATTTGGCAAAGAAATACATCCAAATAGAAAACTAACACTTAGACAGGATGATCTGTTTTTGGTTACTATAAGCATCCACATAGAGAACACCAGTTATAGTGTATGCTCTTGTTGTGGTTCGCTTTTATATCCACATAGAGAACGTTCTTCTAGAAAAAGATGCTCTTCTTCTGGCTTACTTCTGTATCCATATGCGGAACTGGAATTAGAAAAGGTGACCTGTATTTGGCCAATTCGTAAATCCAAATACAAAACGAAACCAAATTATCTAGCTTTGGTTCCCATATACATTCACATAAAAAACAGTTGTATAGTAAGGTTGTTCTGTATGCGGTTCACTTATATATTCACACCGAGAAGGTTTAGAATACCCACCCTGTGGATGTATATTGGAATCAAAACCAGATAATTTTGTCTATTGTTCTGTTCTATAGCTCAGTCGCGTTTTCTTTTCTTGCGGCAGGTACTAAGCTGGGATTTGAGTGATGAGAGTAGAACCTTTAGAAGACTCACCCTAGATGAACCCCTTTCAGTTTGGAATAATGTTTTTAAGACCTTGTGGTTTGAAGAATTTCCATTTAGACCCCTTGTGTTTGGAATTAAATACCTTTTGAAAGTTATTTTGTTTATGGCTTAATATTTTAATTAATAAACTCTTCCGCTTGCGCTATATTTGTTCTGATGTGACACCATAACGTAACCCTTTGTCTCTCTATCGGAGCGGGGTGTTACAATTATGGCCAAAAACAAAACATGCTCTCTTTTCAACTGTTCGCCATGTGGATGCATATAACAACCAAAAACAGATCTTCTTTCTAGGTCTTTGTTTCGGATTTGGATGTATATATTTCACAAATACAGAACATCGTCGCTACACAACTGTTCTTTTTACGGAAAAATAAGTTAGCCAGAAAAAGAACAGCCTTTCTACACAGATTATCTCTATATGGAAACATAAGTGTGCGAGAAAGAGAACATCTTGTCTAGACATTCGTTCTGAATGTGGACATAAACTTGAGCAAAATACAAAACATACTCTCTATGTAACTGTTCTCCGTTTGAATTCATATTGAAACCAAAAACAGATATTCATGTCTAATCTTCATGTCTAAGTGTGTGTGGCTATGTGGATATTTGATTTGGTCTATTCATGTATCATGTTTAGACATTTGAGCTCGTGGGCATATATAAACGTTTATATATGTCAAAGAACGTTCATTCAAGAACTTGAAACGTGCATAACTGGTGATTCGGTGAGCGCACAATTAATATTAAAGGTTCAAACAGTTAATGCGTGTCTAAAATCTTAAACGTAGTCATTAGAGATGCATTTAGCAATTTCCTACTGCATATTTGATTTTTTTTAAAACTTCAAAGTCACTTCTTCCTCCGCGAACGTCTTTTTTAAAGCTCAGTCGCGTTTTCTTTTCTTGACTTTCTACTCTATTCTTTGTGGGATTATGGGGTCTATTCATGTACCATGTTTAGACATTTTATAGGCTTGTGGGAAATTAGTTTGGTGTGCTATATCCGTGACTCCTTTGACTATTTCTAATCCGTTCATCGTTTTGATATCTATATCTATTCGGCAGATTCTTGTGATCCGTTTGTTACACTCGGGAGCCGATCCACACTCGTAACAGGTGTTACACTCGGGAGCCGATCCATACCCTCTCTGATTTCCTAAAGCAACCGAGTTGGCATTTCCGGTAACTCGGCAATCGCGAGCGATATGACCAGTCCTGGCGCAGTTGGTGCACTGCATGCAAGCGCCATGGTGGTATCGTTTCCACGTAGGGCACTGAGGTTTATTACCTTGGTATTGGTTGTTGTTACCAGTTCCTGCAACATACACTCTCCTTACATTCTGCCTCCTGCTGGGTGGTTGCTGGCTCTGGTTTCCCCTGGAAACTTCTTCAATTATCCTCTTCCTCTCCGCCTACTTTTCTGCATACGATAGCACCTTCTGATCCATCAGCTCGTTAGCAAACTCAATTGCTTCCTGCATGGACTTAGGCTTAGAAGCCATCACACTGACGTGGATCATATCTGGTAATCCTCCAATATACTTCTCAATCTTTTCTTTCTCCTCAGAAAACATCCGAACACACATTAAGTTCAGTTCTTGGAATCTTCTGCTATAGGTCACCACATCGGTGCCTCTGGTCTTCAAATTCCACAGCTCCCTTTCTAGCTTTTTCATTTCTTCACGGGGGCAATACTTATCCGTCATTCTCTTCTTCAGGTCTGCCCAGGTCATGGCCTAAGCTCTATCCTGACCCATAGTGGAAACAAGTGAGTTCCACCATGTTAGGGCACTCCCATGAAGTGTACAAGTAGCAAACCCGATTTGATTCTCGGTTATGCAATGGCTAATGCGAAACACACTTTCCGTCTTCTCAAACCATTGCATCAGCTCAACCACACCTTCAGTACATTTGAAGCTTAGGGGTTGACACTTCATATAATCCAGGTAGGTGCATTCTCTAGGAGTTCTCCTTACAGTCGTACCCGAATTCTGATTGTCGTCACCGTCGTGGCTCCTGGCGGCATCTCGAGCTGCCATGGCATCTGCAACTCCTTAGTCAATCAATGCCTTGAGTTGGGCATTGGTGAGTGAGTTGGTGGGGGTTTCCGTAGCAGGTGATGATCGGTTTGCCCTTGTTCGTGCCATTTTCTTCAATACATAATGAAACACATGTTAGATTTTCATGCAATCATTAGCGTGTCGCAATATGTAGTTTAATGCACACAACAAGGTCGCTCCCCATAAAAGCACACAACACAAACGAGATCACATATACACAATTTGACACCAATCTATTCCCATATAATATCTTGGAAAAATTTACAGGGAAGTCTGGTTACCAAAGAAGAATACAATACAAAATATCAAAACATTGTGTGAGCTGGGATGAGTCCCATAACGCTTACATGATGTACATAAGACTGACTAAAACCATGATACAACTCCTAAGAACAACTACCAGCCTCCTCTGGTGCGATTGGGGGTTTTGGAACTCTAGCGTCAAGCTGTCTCTGCAAAGAATCCACCCGAGTCTGCATCCTGAGCATAGCCTCTCGCTGATGCTGAGAATGAGTCTCGTGAAGCGGGTGCTGAGTGTGGAGAAGAGGGCTATGCATCTGGAGCTGAGTCTGATGCGCGCGAATATGTGCATAACACTCCTCGAGGTGGCACTCGAGGGCATATACATGGTCTCTATGGGTCTGCAACTCATGGTGAACAAAATGGCTCAGTCCTACCGAGTGCTCACATGCATCGCGTAAAGCTGGGTTGGGCCTACCTCCATCCCTAGAGGAGCCGTATGAGGCGGAAGCTCTACGTACGGTTTTGAAGCCGAGCCTTTCCAGCAATGGGGCCTAAGGACCGATATGATGATTGGTTTAGGTAGGGCGGATGGCCTACTACGGGCACCTGTAGGGATTAGTATGTGAGACCGTGATCCACAAACTGACGCATGGGACTCACCCTTTACTTGGGAATAGATAGGGGAAACATAGCATGTCACAAGAGCGAGGCGAGGTTCGGAACTCTACTGCGAGAAGGACGCCTCGCGAGCCGGGCTTTTAGAGATGAGGCTTTTGGCGAAGCCAAGTCAATTTCAGGCTACCGTCAACAAGAAAGCCTGAGATAGCACATACATCTTCAATTGTAAGTCGGAATAATCTTAGAAATAGTATATAAAACAAAGTAAATTCTGAATTTAAATAATAACTCAACAATCCAAATTGGTCCCTTGACATTCTTTCTCACATCCGATGTGAGACTAGTATGCAACATAGCAAGGGCTGCAGCACCCCATGCAACATCATTTAACTTTGAAGGAGACAAGTCCTCTAAAAAATGTAACCAATATGCCGGATAATGAGTTGGTTTATCGCAATTTGGAAGAACTTTAGTTCCAATAAGGTACATTAGATACCCTCGTACATAAGGTGCAATGTCATCTGCTGATATACCTTCCTGAACTGCCTCAAACTTGTCTTTCAACCATTGTTTAAACACCTTCATTTTCAATTTAGTTACTTCCTCGTAAGTGCGAAGCATATCAATACAAATATGCTTAGTATTTATATCTTCACAATACTAGGGAGCTTCATATTAAGAGGTTTCATCTTGGTATTACATTCTGACTGAGTTGTTGTGTTTACGGTTTAATGTTAAAGGACCCACCTTATATTTTATGTTATTTATGGATAATCATAGGCAAAGGACCCACCATAAATAGAACCTTCAATGTATAACAATACCATATATTTTATAAAAAGTTAAATATTTTATAAAAAATTATTTTATATAATAATTATATACGAAACGAGGAACCGGACCGACCCGGTCGAAACGAACGAATTTATATTTTTTATAAAAAGTTGTATATTTTATAAAAAATCATTTTATATAATAATTATATACGAAAGGAGGAACCGGACCGACCCGGTCGAAACGAACCAATTTATATTTTTTATAAAAAGTTATATATTTTATAAAAAAGTTATTATATATTTTATAAAAAATCATTTTATATAATAATTATATACGAAACGAGGAACCGGACCGACCCGGTCGAAACGAACCAATTTATATTTTTTATAAAAAGTTATATATTTTATAAAAAAGTTATTATATATTTTATATAATAATTATATACGAAAGGAGGAACCGGACCGACCCGGTCGAAACGAACCAATTTATATTTTTTATAAAAAGTTATATATTTTATAAAAAAGTTATTATATATTTTATAAAAAATATATAATTGGTTCATGGCTTATGAGTTTATTTGTATTTCAGCTTATATTACATAAACTTATGAATAAGATCAATATACATTTCGATTCCGATGTTTGCTGGTTAGAACATCATCACGTGAAAAGTGGCCAATATTTAATTGTATCCAACATTCGACTTCGTGTCCATGACTTAGGGAAATAAATCACATTTGTAATATTTACGTTATATGTTAAATATCTTACACTTGAAAATCCTACGGTCCTACATTTCATTTTACATAAACCTATGAATTCACCAACTTCATGTTGACGTTTTTAAGCATGTTTTTCTCATGTCAATGATGCAACGTGGTGCACAAGATACATTGGGATATTCTTGTGTTGTCATCCATAAGATTTGGAGTCCATTATATTTCGTGACGAACTTGTTTATGAACAAGAATCTTATTCAAATGTTGAACTATTTAAGCCTTCGTGCTTTGTATTAAACAATTTCAATAAATCCAATGTATCGTATTTTAAACGACTCTTTTTGAGGTCATTCTCATATCTTGTGCTATTGATCTGTAATGTAACGCTCCCGGATACACATTATTCCGCTGCAACCCAATTTGGGGGTGTTACACTCTATATATATCAAAAAACAAGACAGCTACGGTATTTGGATGTGTTGTACTAAGTTTTGTGCGGGTATTACTAAAGAAATTATTTCACCCCCTAAAACCACATTTAGATTGAATACAGCTAAGTGCTACGTAAAAGCTTGAAAACAATAATCAGTATTCACTTTCAGAATTGTAATGTCAACAAATATGATTTCAAATGAACATTTAAAATTGCTTATTCAAACTACTTACTGTGTGTTTATCGGTGTTGAGGGTGTTTGGAATTGCTAATCTAAACTGTGTTTATGCAATTAAAATAACAAAATTGCTTTACTTAAAACAGATTATTGCTATGATTTCGATAAACAATCTCAAACTCCTTCACAACAATACAAAGGGGTTTTTGTATATGGCTATATTTGGCAAAACTAACGGTGGCTTTTTAAATAAGTATTTGGTAACATAGTTGTAGTCGTATGTATTAGTATAATTACATATATTGCACATATAATAATATACAAGGAGTGAATATAACATACACAGAGGCAAATCGAGGTGGAGAAAGAAGAGAGGTTTGAGGATACTTCTCATCAATCATCTCCACAATATCATCGGAATTAGAATACCATTTATCATCATCGTCAAACTTAATCAAAGGCAATATCCCATCTGGGTTCACTGCCACAAACCTACACACAAATACTCACCTTCAGAAGCTCATATATAAAAATAAATTCTTTATACTAAAAACTCAATGTTTATATATGAAATAATCACCATTCAGGCTGGTTGTCCAAGTTTATGAAATGGGTTTTGTAATAACGCTTCTTTACGGCAAGAGTTAAAAGTACCCTTTGGCAAAATGAACCTAAAAATGCATTAAGAAAATGTTAACAGATAAAAAGAAAATCTTTAAGAAATGTGTTAAAAATAAGACAGTAATAAATTACAATCTCCAGGAATATCAGGGGCCTTGGTAGAAGCTTTCACACAAATCTGAATTACTCTGTCGTGTTGCAACGAAAGACTAGCAGATTTTGCTGAACTGCTTCCGCCACCACGAGGGGTGATGATTCGAGACCTGATACCAAATGTTTACAAGCTAAATGATAAGCCAAATTATAAAATATATAAAGAAAAAAAGATGTAGTAATAAAATAAGAGTCCAATAGAGTAAACAGATTATAATAAAAACCTGGATAGGGCCTCACGGACAGATAATTCAGGTGGAACATGACAAATGTTGCAGTTTCCATTATTATCTGCATGCTCAATCATGGTGTCGAAAAGTTTCTTCTTACCCATGAACCGGTCACCAAAGTTGATGACATCAGAAGCTAGATTAGCCTTTTTCATCCCTAGTCCTAATATCTCCATATCAGGAGGTGTATGATATGCATCACTGAAATCCACGAAACACGCACGGAGATATAATAAATTTTAGATTAAGAAGTTGCAAGAGCAGTAAAAATAATAAAAGCATACATACATACCCTCCAGGAAATACAGCAATCCTTTTTTGCTTATCTGTGTCTAAGCTGCCAAACCGAAAAGAATAAGCATGCGAGACTGCCTTTTGTACCATTAAATAACTGCCAATTCTTACAACTGAGTAACA
>BQNB010048025.1:18781-42781 GCA_026074375.1 Tanacetum coccineum
AGTGGCCTGAGTCGCTATCGTTGCTGTCCGAGGAGTCTGAGGGATAGTAGCACACTCCACTTTTGAAGTCGTCCTGCCGTGCCGCATCTGTTTTTGAGATGATTTGTTTCTGAACTTCATCGAGGATAACTTTGGCGCGCTCACGCTCTTGTCTGTGCTTCTTCGTACGGTTTAACCCTAAATATCAGTATGTTTTCTTGAATGCCTTCTGGGTCAGTGAGGATTAAACCCGCTCCTGAGCCGTCAGAACGGGAGGATCCATCCGTGATTAGCGTCCATGGTTGTGGAAGAATTTCCTTTAGAGCCGATGCTTGTGAGTCATCTGGCAATTCGACGATAAAGTCTGCTAGTATATGTCCCTTGATCGCAGTACGAGGGCGATAAGTTATATTATATACTCCTAGTAGCACACTCCACTTTTGAAGTCGTCCTGTCGCATCTGGTTTTGAGATGATTTGTTTCTAAACTTCATCGAGGATAGCTTTGGCGCGCTCTGGAGCGGGTTTAATCCCCCCTTGACCGCAGTACAGGTTCTGACGGCTCAGGAGCGGGTTTAATTCTCCCTTGATCACAGTACGAGGGCGATAACTTATATTATGTTCTCCTAGTAGCACACTCCACTTTTGAAGTCGTCCTGCCGCATCTGGTTTAGGGTGTTATGCTAATATTAGTACTTCTAATATAAGTACTTCTAAGATAAAAGAGGTACTTTTTTTACACCTTTTATAAATCTGGATGACCCGTACGAACTGGAACCGCTTGGCCTAGAGGAAGAAGAACCTAGCAATCGACGCACAAGCGCCCACAGGCGACTTGGCGCTCGCGGGACGAATGCAAGCAACCCCAGGGGACAAGAACTTCCCAATCACGCAGGAGACGAAGAGGTCGTGGCCCGACGCACAAGTGCGCATGAAAGGCTCAGACCTCGCAGGGAAAACGGGAATTCCACTCCCTACTCACGAGGTAGGAGCAGAAGTCGACGGGGACGCTCCCAAAGACACAGGCACTCAACGAGCGACGACTCCACTAATTCCGATTCAGAACCATCCCCTCGCAAGCGACGAAGGGGGGGCTCTCCCTTAGACTCCTCGGACAGCAACGATAGCGACTCAGGCCACTGGAAGGTCAGAGGGCGAGAACGATACAGGAACCGCACGAACGAGGACTTATCACTCCCATGGTGTCGGGGTAGACGCCTTCGCAGGATGTATCCGTCGCTATTCGGAGGACAAAAAGAGACGCATGCCCACAAACGTCAAGACGTACGATGGGATCGGTGACCAGAGCCTATATGGTGCCACATGTTCGAAGCTGCAGCTAAAATCGAAAGATAACCAGAGCCTATATGGTGCCACATGTTCAACTCCACATTGATTGGCAATGCGCGAACATGGTTCGACAACCTACAACACCGTAGCATTGAGGGTTTCGAGGAGTTGCGCAACGCAAGAAGTACTCGAAGAACCCAGTGGAGTTGGCTAGGATTCGACAACGGTCGGGAGAATCTTTGGACTCATTTACTGAGCGTTTTAAGGACGAGATGGTCTACTTCAAACACTGTCCGGACCTAATGAAAATCTCCGCGTACATGAATGGAATCAACAATCAAGATCTTATCAAGAAATTGAATGATAAGGTTTCGCAGACCTTTGACGAGCTCATGAGGCGAGTCTGGGCCTTCATCCGTGCGGAGGACGCATCGGCAGATAGCAGAAGAGGGTATTCATGCTACAGGGCACCGGATCAACCCAAAAAGCAATTGAACGACCGCGGTGGCAATCGCAGGTATGAGAGTCGTAACCAACAACGGTCAGAAGGGCGAAAACCAGGCAAATTCACCCCCCTAACCATGACGCTAAAGGAGGTGTTCGCTGCGGAAGGAGCCAATTGGCCAGGCCACCACCGATCAACACGCCAGTAGACAAGCGCGTGGGCAATGGATTCTGTGATTACCATGGAGAAAAGGGCCACTCAACGGATGAGTGCATACAGCTTAAAAGGCAGATCGAAAAAATGGTGAGAGCAGGAAGGCTGGACCACCTGATCCGGGAAGTTCAAGAAGGGAGGGACAAGCAAAAGCCCACTCACTATCTACATTATACAGTCGTGGCAACGCAATATAAAGCAAAAAATTAGCCAAAAATTTTCCCCAAGGATGGAGATCACCTTCCCCATCTTAACTGCAGACAACATCGCGGAGGGGCCACTAACAATTGAGGCTAACTTGGAGGGTCCAACTGCTTCCCGCGACATCCCCTTTGACAGGCTTCAGTGGGGAAGTTATATGGCCACTAGGACAACTACGGTTGCTAGTGACAGCCGGGGACGCCGAACATTCAACATCGGCGTGGATGAACTTCATGGTGATACGGTCACCCTCACCATATAATGGTATACTTGGCAGATCAGGCATAAAGGCGATCGAAGTTGTGCCCACCACGGCACACGGAATGCTGAAGTTCCCAGCAGATGGGGGAATCGTCACGATCTATAGTACTACCGTACCACCAGAGTGCAATACGGATCCAAAGGAAGGTTCGCACCTAGATCTGAAAATAGCAATCCACCCCGACTATCCGGACCAGGAGATTAATCTAGGAGGAGCATTGTCAGAAAAAGGAAGGGCGGACATGTGCCCCGATCGATCGCAGAACACCAACTGCATATCCGTGACGGATACCCACCTGTCCGACAGAAAAAGCGCGGGCAAGAGCGTAAAATGGAAGAGGTCAACAAGTTAGTCAAAGCAGGCATAATGCGGGAAGTTCACTACCACGACTGGCTCTCAAACCCAGTAATGGTTAAGAAGCATGATGGCGGCTGGAGGATGTGTATGGACTTCACAGACCTGAACAAGGCTTGCCCTCAAGACTGCTATCCCCTTCCGGAAATAGACTGGAAAGTGGAATCCCTAGAGGTATCACCAAATCCAGATGGCATAACAAGATGAGGAAAAGACTGCTTTCGACCCTAAAAAAGGAGAAGACTTTAAAATTGTAAGATTTGATGCTATGCTATTTTTTAATGTTGTTTGTTTTGTATTTTTTGATGTTGTTTGTAAGATCTTTTTCTAAATTTGGGTATTTTTTTCTGGTGTTGTGAGTAGATGAATGATAATGAATGGCAACTACATGATAGGGCACTGCTGACCATGTTTGGTGATGTTCGTCATGGTGATGATACCAGTATGGGGAGGCGGTTCAATGGATGATTTTATCAATCTGCTGCTGCAAGATTATCTGCCGATAGAGGTCTTAATATTACTGTTGAGGATATTGCTTTGCGTGTTGTTAGATTTAGAGAGATTTTTCAATCTAACCCGGTGAGTTTTTATCATAGTTTTCCTGAAAAACTTTCGATCTCTTAGTATTACTCTTAATGAGTTTTTATCAAAATTCATTAGTAGTGGCAGGGGTTGACAGTCCATAGCTCTTGTTACACTAGGCCCGTTATGATTTGGAAATGTTGTGTTCCAACACAAATAATTGTCAACACAGTGTCAGTACAAATAACTCTAACCAAGGCCAACAGTGGCTATTTGGGATTAAGCCAAGAGTCCAAATAAGCGATGATGCTATAGATTTTTTTTTAATAATTAATAAAGTTAAAATAAGCGATGATGAAATGATCCTAATTAGGACTTGGAACTCTGTTCAAAGGGTCAATGAATTTGGGAACAAGTAACTCAAACCAAGGCCAACAGTGGCTATTTGGGATTAAGCCAAGAGTCCAAATAAGCTACTAAGGACGAATAAGCTATAGAAAGGTAATCTTAGTACTAGTAGCTATTCCTAGGAACAAATTATCAAAGTTGATGAACCCTAAAAAGCTCCTAGATCAGACCTACTTGAAAGCTAAGAAAAATGGGAAAAGTGACAAGCCGTTTTTGAGTATAGTTACAAGTTGACTAAAGAAACTTAGAGGGCTTAAACTAGCACCTTAAGTGAGCTCTAAACCAACATAAAAACAACACTACTAAAATCAACACCTATGATTCTGACGATCACAGATTTTTACCTCAGTGACTTAACCATGGTTTCAAAAACTTGATTTTGAGAATTTTTAACACAAATACTTTTCAAAATTCAAAATAGCTTCAAATCATGGATTTAAGTAAACCAAATGTAACCCATGAACCTATAACCAAAATGACCCACTTTGAGCCAGAAACCCAGTTATGTTCAGAAGGCCTGGTTACTATTATAGGCTCCACCTAGTGGTCCTTAATAGCACAATTTCAGTCCAGAGATTTTCATTGGAATTTGATGGATGGAAGATATAATAAGTAAAAATAAGAGAAAATTGATTAGAACCTATGAATCTCCTAAAATGGCTTGTTCACGACCAGGTAAAAACTTTTTAAGATTGGCAACACAAAGAAAAATAAAATGAGTAAATAAATTAGTATTTTTCTCTATTTGTCCTCACGATACGCCCAGCCTTTTGTTCCGTTTTAGAATGATCAGTTGATCCATCGACTCGCCTCTGAATGTTTTTTTAAATAATTAAGGCCGAAGTTTCTCTTTTGTGATTTGCAGACTGGTACACACACGCATAGTATTATTGAGGGTAATGATTTCGGTTTGCTGCTTACAAGATGTTTTGGGCGGCAGGATCCTAATCTGATACAAGTCCCAAAAAATTTGCTACCCATCTCAAATGGAAGAAGCTGGCTATCAACCAGTGGTTGCAATGCCAGTTCACAATCTGTAGGTCAAGCACCAACCGTTGCATCACCAACGCAAGACAGGTCACGGTTTTCCCAGGTTCTTTGTCACCTATATAACCATCATCCAATGCATCCGGACATATTAACGTGGTTTAGCCGCTACTTGGAGGATAGTCGTAATTGTATTGCAGCTGATACGTTTTTGCAATTGACACATGAGCAGCAAAGAAATTTTATAGATGTCGTTAATCTGGATGCTTATAAGGACCATTAAGGAAGCTGAGAGCATTGTTGCTGATGTTACTACTTGTTATCTGGCCGAGTTGGAAGGAGCAAACCAGAAGGAAGCTGAGAGCATTGTTGCTGATGTTGGGAAGTTTTTCCAAACAACTGAATCTTAGAATGTTGATTTGTAGCCATGGGACTGATTAGGAAGTATTCCTGAGTAACTAGCTTTATTCACAGACTGATTAGGAAGTATTAATGCAGTAAAGACTTTTCAGTACTGCTACTTATCTTTGGGATCTATCTTTGGTGAATTTTAATCTATTTTCATCTATTGGACTCATTCCTAAAATTGTTACTGATTTTGGTTAATTTGGCTCGACCGAGATAGGTGATATGTAACGATGATTCTAGGAAATTTATCATCAAATCACATAAACAAGTAATACCATCTGGTGCAAAATGATCTCATAATACTGGTGGTATATTGCTAGCTCAATATCTCGCCAAATGATCTCATAATACTGGTTCGTTTCGGCCGGGTCGGTCCGGTTCCTCGTTTCGCATATAGTTATTATATAAAATGATTTTTTATAAAATATATAATAACTTTTTATAAAATACATAACTTTTTATAAAAAATATAAATTGGTTCGTTTCGGCCGGGTCGGTCCGTTTCCTCGTTTCGTATATAATTATTATATAAAATGATTTTTTATAAAATATATAATAACTTTTTTATAAAATACATAACTTTTTATAAAAAATATAAATTGGTTCGTTTCGGCCGGGTCGGTCCGATTCCTCGTTTCGTATATAATTATTATATAAAATGATTTTTTATAAAATATATAATAACTTTTTTATAAAATACATAACTTTTTATAAAAAATATAAATTGGTTCGTTTCGGCCGGGTCGGTCCGGTTCCTCGTTTCGTATATAATTATTATATAAAATGATTTTTTATAAAATATATAATAACTTTTTTATAAAATACATAACCTTTTATAAAAAATATAAATTGGTTCGTTTCGGCCGGGTCGGTCCGATTCCTCCATCTCGTATATAATAATTATAAAAAATGATTTTTTTATAAAATATTATAATAACTTTTTAAAAATACATAACCTTTTTATAAAAAATATAAAATTGGTCCGGTTTTATGTTAATGGGAAGCCCTACGGAGAATTTCATATAATACATCACACATGGCCCTTAAACAAGTTATACTCTATCCACTGGTTTATTTTTATTTTGGTTATGGAGTCCATCACATTTTTCTTTTAAAAGGAGTTGTGGAATCTGGCATCTGTTACCGACATTGTGCTAAATTCGGATATGCATCTTTCTCATATGTTCTATGTGTACGATGACGGTGTTTATGGGCAATTGGAGTTACAAAGAAATTGATACGATTATATATGGTGTTTGAAATGTTTTCATCTGCTTCAGTCTAAGTAGTTAATTTAAGTAAGAGTAAGTTATTGGTGTTGTTGTGATTGAAGATAGGGTGTGGTTGCAAGCTCAAAAAGAATTGGTTTTTGATTCCTTAAGGCTCTTTTTGCTTATTTAGGTTCTAAGTTGAAATATGTCTCGTTTAAATCTTAGATTAGATTGTGATAAAATGGTAGAATCGTCTTTCAAAATAGAAGATGAAAACATATCGATAGGTGGTCCGTTTAACCCTTCTCAAGGCGGTTCTAGTATCCATGCCAATTATCAATGTATATATCAAGTTGCCAATGAAAGTCCTTCAACCATGGAATCAAATTCGAAGTCGGTTTTTTATAAGTGGAGTCTGATATTAATAGTTAAAAAATCAATATGGAGTGAAAGGAGTAAGTTACTGTGTTCTAAAAGAGAAAGGTTGCCTTGGTTTTCAAGTTTATATGCGCTTATAGAGCTCTTAAGTGTATGAAAATGGTCTTGGCTGTTTACAACTCAAAGAACTGTTATGGACTAGGGTAAATAAACAATCATGGCGAAGATGGGAAATAAAGGTAAGCTAATCAAGGTTTGTTACAAGATCCATATTGGCGAAGCATACTCCAAGAGGTGGATACATTGAGATAAAAGTATATACTTAACAAATTTATTGCAGAAAAAGCTTGCAATGGTGGCCGGATACTTAATATTGGGAGATTTGTGGATGGAGACAAGGTTTCTAAACAAAGAAATCCTATGGGGGGGGGGCGTGGTCTTTATGCGATGAAAGTTAAGAAGAATGTCCGATGTGGCTTCAAACAAACACAGAGAACTTGACCTGGTCTTTTCGACGTTCCCTAGAAGCTGATTGGAACAAGATCAGTTGACTTCTTAGACAGACTTACGTGGAAGGTGAGTGTTCTGCGGTGTCATGCCTGATAGGCGGTATTGGACGCTTGATGGTTCGGGTAGTTTCTCGGTAGCTTTCGGCTAGAAAGGTTATTGAAGTAAACGAAGTTACCGGAAGTGGCTACTCAAACACGAAGATAAAAGCGAGTTGCCAATTCAAGGTTAACATTCATTCTTGGAAGGTGAAAAGGATTGTTTCCTACCCGACTGACGAATATTATCCGAGAAGGTATAAAAATAATCTACTATTCTCATTGTCCCGTTTTTGGTAAGGTCACGGAATCGTCAAGTCATTTATTTTTTGATTGCCTTGTTGCGAAAGATAATTTTCGCAAGATTTGCCGTTGGTGGGAGGTGGATTTCATGGAAGTGCATACGTTCGATGAATGGGTTTCTTGGATCGTAAATCTTCGGATTCCTATCAAGCATGAAAGGTTGTTAGAAGGGGTGTGTTTTGAGTTGTGGTGGCTAATTTGGGCTTATCGTAATAAGTGTGTCTTTGGTGTGGTTTCTCCTTCTAAGGCGGTTATTTTTGATGATGTTGTGCCGTATTCTTTTTATTGGAGTCAGTTTAGATGTAATGTGTCGTTTAGTTGGGTTGATTGGCTAAAAAATCATCATCTTGTAACTTTGTAATTCTTCTAGCTTCTTGCTAATTTTTTAATAAAGTGTTGTTAAAAAAAAAAATCAAATTTTAAGTTAATTACAAATGATCGTTTGTATAAAGGACTAACGTTGCCATAAAAAAACAAACGGTCATTAACTTTACCTGCTATAGTAGGTTTCAGTACACACAATAGCACGAATTCAAAAGTTGAGCGACACGATGGCAAAAAAAATAATAGTCTACATACAATGGCAAAAAATGGCAAGTATAATATATTTTTAGGCAATTAACCCTTGTTATTCTTTTATAAGTTTTCCAAAATTAAGTATGGTTTAATAGAAGCAAAAAATTAATTCAATATAATATGAAAAAAGTGTATGTGAGCAAACATACCTCGAACCCTGAGGACGCGTAGGTTTCATATAAACAGGTTTCATAGAAACTACTGAATTTCTTAGATAAATCATTAAGGTATTGGCAAATGAGATGCGGCAAGAAAGATGAATAAGACTGATTGATTAACTGAAAAAGAAAGTTAGATAATTAGTCCAGTAATATAACATACGTAAGCATATTTATAGAAAAATTACAAAAATCAGACTTTTCACTAAATATTTTCTTATGAAATGAAATTTATAAAATCAAACTTTCCCCTCAAGTGTCTAACGAGATAGTTACACAGAGTTGCTACCATGGGTTTGAAACCGAATGTGTATAAGTTTGTAACTGGTTTTAAGTCGAGTCAACATGTTTTTCATTCTCATTTAATCATTATGTTTTTAACGTTTGTAGCTAGTCGCTAATTAGTTGTGTGGTGATCAATAACTAAAGAAATAAAATCAAGTATTCATTTCCAAAAAAATTATGCTTTATCACTTAAAAAGGATTTTTTATGTTCAAAGTAGAGTAGCATACATTTATTAAGATGTATTCCTTACCTCAGTAAACATGAGTAAATGTAATTCCAACACACGTTCTACACCTTCAGACCATATTACTTTATCTTCCTCCAATTCTAGATCTGAAGCCTGTTACAAACAATTAGGGCACAAACAATTAGGGCACAAATGAATGTCGATCTCAATGTGTTTCGTCCGTTGATGTTGAACAGGGTTGACAGACATATAAACAGCACTAACGTTATCACAGTAGACAAGAGTTGCAGTCGATAAAGGAGAGTGTAACTCACGAAGAAGATTACGAAGCCATGCAGTTTCTGCAACACCGTTAGCAACACCCCGGTATTCAGCTTCGACACTGGAGCGTGAAAGAGTGTGTTGTCGTTTAGCGGACCAAGATAATAAGTTATCACCCAAAAAGACACAATAACCTGAGGTAGACCTGCGTATAGATGGACAACCCGCCCAATCAGCATCAGTATAACCAACCAGAGAGGTAGTGGAGGATGCATATAAGTGAAGGCCTAAATCCAAAGTACCCTGAACATATCGCAAGATACGCTTGAGAGCAGCTAAATGTGGCTCTCTCGGATCATGCATATAAAGGAAAATCTGCTGAACTGCATAAGACAAATCTGGACGTGTAAAAGTAAGATACTGGAGCCCCCCTGCAAGGCTGCGATACATAGTAGGATCTTAAACCGGAACCCCGTCCGGACCCAGTTTGGACTCCGTATCCACTGGTGTCCGAGAGGGGTTACAATTAACCATGTGAGCACGCTCAAGGAGCTGAAGAGCGTACTTTCACTGGAGATAAAAATAAACCTGTAGAGTGATGAACAACAGAGATACCAAGAAAATAATTAAGTGCCCCAAGGTCAGTCATGTCAAACTCACGATGTAAAAAATCAATAAGTTGCTGAAGAAGTGTTGTAGAAGAAGCCGTAAGAATAATATCATCCACATATAAAAGAAGATAAGCAACCTGAGATCCCTGTCTATAAATAAATAGAGAAGAATCGTAACGACTGTGATAAAATCCAGCTCGTGTGGCATAACCTGCAAAACGCTAAAACCAAGCACGAGGTGCTTGTTTAAGCCCATATAAAGATCTCTGCAAACGACAAACATGGTTAGGGAACCTGGCATTAACAAAACCGGGTGGCTGATGCATGTAGACAGTCTCGAATAAATCACCGTTAAGAAAAGCATTCTTAACATCAAGTTGGTGAATTGGCCACTTACGAGACACAACAAGGCTAAGAACCGTGTGAATAGTGGCTGGTTTGACAACCGGGCTAAATGTCTCATCAAAATCAACACCAAGTTGCTGACTACTACCGTTAGCAACCAAACGAGCCTTATAACGGCTCAAAGTCCCGTCAGCATGAAACTTATGCTTAAATAACCACATAGAGCGAACCATATTAACACATGTGGGCCTTGGTACAAGTAGCCAAGTGCCATTTTTAACCAACGCATTATACTCATCGTACATAGCATTACGCCACTAGGGATCTTTTAAGGCGTCAGATGGATTTTTAGGAATAGGAGATATCAAGAAAGTATTTAGAGACAAGCGATCGATAGGTTTGACAATGCCTGATTGCGACCGTGTGATCATAGGATGAGTGCGGGGTGGTTCATTAACTAGGTCGGTATTGGTTTGTGGATTTGGTGGATCAAATATGGTTGGTGGCAGTGGACTGTTTTGTGTTTGGGATTGGGTGTTGTGTGGTTCGTAACAAGTGGGCTGGTTGGTGGGGAAAGTTGGGCCTGGTGAATTTAGGCCGGTGTGAGTAGGACTTTGATTTGGATCGGTAATTGGTGGAGCAGTTGGGCTGCTCGTTTGGTGTGGGATGTTTGTGGAAGAATTAGGAAGTTTGGATGCAAGAGAAGTGAGGAGGGGGTAAGGTTGAGTATCAAGGAAGGTGTAAGAAGGTGGCGAGGACGGTGTCATAGATTTGTAAGGGAATTGTGTTTCGTCAAAGGTGACGTGTCGGGAGAGAATAATTTTGTTTGTCTCGAGGTTAAGGCAACAAAAACCACGATGATAGGCGGGATAGCCTAAAAAGATACATGGTGTGGCACGTGGGGTAAGTTTATGAGGTGAGTAGAAATGAGGGTAACATAGACACCCAAAGATGCGAAAGTGGGAGTAATCGGGAGGTGTGTTGAAAAGACGTGTGAAAGGTATATCGTTATGGATTACGGTAGAGGGTAAAAGGTTTAGGAGATAGGTGGCCATATGGAGGGCTTCGACCCAAAAAGTAAGGGGGAGGTGTGCTTGAAAGAGAAGAGTACGAATGGTATTATTAATTGTTTGTATCATTCGCTCCGCCTTGCCATTTTGTTGGGAGGTTTTTGGGCAAGAGAATCTAAATTGGATGCCATTTTTAGCAAAAAGGGTGTGAAGTCGGTTATTATCGAACTCACCGCCATGATCACATTGGAAGCTTTTAATTTCACATTTAAATTGATTTTTAACATAGTTGCGAAAATGCAAAAATTTATCAAACATGTCAGATTTAGAACGAAGAGGATAAATCTATAGAAAATGAGAGAAATGATCAAGAAATAAAACATAATATTTGAAACCACTAGAGCTAACAATGGGTGATGTACATAAATCAGAATGTATAATATCGAAACAATGTTTAACAATAGAAGTTGAACTATGAAAGGGAAGCTTCACATGTTTGCCAAGTTGGCAAGCGTGACAAATATGTGAAGACTTTTATTTATTACATGAAAAATAAAACGACTAGAGACAAGCGAACGTAGCACTTGATCACCCGGATGTCCGAGGCGTTGATGCCACGTAGAAGCACTTGTCGAGAGAAAAGCAATAGGAAGAGTTGACGGCTTGGTAACTGGATAGAGATCGCCGAACTGTCACATCGAAGGAGGATATGACGAGTCAAGTAATCCTTCACAGAAAAACCAAAGGCGTCAAATTCAATAGTACAATTATTATTCCTAGTGAACTGACGAACATAAATGAGATTTTTAATTATGTTGGGGGTTACAAGAATATTATAAAGATGAAGAGGGCAATGATGGGAAGGAATAATGCTATGGCCGGTGTTGGTGACGAGAATAGACTTGCCATCACCAACGTGAACAGATGAAAATAAGCGTTTATCAAAAATGGTACTTAAATTACTTGCATTAAAATTTAAATGAGAAGAGGCACCTGTATCCATGTGCCAAGTCGGGTCTTGTAGCGGCATAATGCTAAACGCACTTGGTAGAGTAGTATGTTGGGGTGTATAAATAGTCGGAGCGGGACCGAGTATACCTTGACCGGGATGCGGCAATCTGTAATGCTTTTGTGGTGTAAACTGTTGAGCAACATTAGTCTTGTGAGCCACATATTGGGCTAGGGAACAGGTGAAAGCCATAAGAACAATCTTTTTTTTTATGAACAGTACCCGAGGATGAACAGTACTTGCCGGTGAATAGTGATGCTGATGAATAGTAATTTTTTTTATAATTTTTTTTGATTTGGTGAAAAAAAATGACTGTGAGGTAGAGAAAGAATAGGGGAGGGACGACTAATATGAGAGATTTTAGGAGTGGATCGATATTGACTGTGATACCATATTGAAGGTAATTGGTTTTCCTTGATTATTTCTCAAAAATGACAAGGTATATATAGATTACAAAGGGGATGGGCTTGAGCCCAAGATAACTACGATACAGCTAATGATGACAAAGCATCCAAAAGTATATCAACTAATTTAGGAAGGTAACTAATCAAATATCAATCAAATATATTGACTAATACATTGAAATACATTATCCCTTGACTTAATATTCAAGAACAGGAGAGCAATAAAATTGGGGCGTAGATGAGGAGCTTGTAACAACATTGAAACGAAGAGAAATTCGTACCTTCTTTAACTCATCAATGTGTTTACGAGAATCATTGGTACTTTTACAAATTTGAGTTTGTGTTGTTAGTAGATGAACAAAGGTATCTCCCTATTTATCAATCAATTTAGTCAAAAACAAGATCGTATGAAGATTTAAAAAAAAATAACGTCACACTAGTTATGGAAGATTATTAGAATACCTTTATGTCAAGCATCTCATTGTAGCTGAATTTACAATCAGCCAATCTATGATATTTCGTACCTGTTGAGAGCACAACCAAAGCATTGAATATGAAATAATACAAAACCTGACCTAAATGTAGGGTATCTTGTTTAATAAATCAAAGGAAATTAGCCGGTTAAGAGATTGTTAAGTTGAAACTGAAACTTCTGGAAATAAAAATTGGATAACAGCAAGTTCATACGAAATTTACATTTACCACTCTACTCGCATTATCGATACTTATAGCATAAGTACAACACTACTACACAAACAGACTAATGCAACGAAAAGTTTGCAACGGTATATTTTTGTTGCAAATTTGCAACCGTAATGCAACGAATTACCAACCGAATTTGCATCGACAAAGAAAATGGTTGCAAATCTGTTGCAAAATATAAACTAATTTCTTTTATATATATAGTTATTTTTTCCGTTGCAAATCCGTTGCAAATAATACAAAATTGCAACGGAAATGCAACGAGAGACACAAAAAATAAGTCTAAAAGAAATTACAACTTATTTTCCGTTGCAAATTTTCATAATTGCAACGGAAATGCAACGAGAGACAAAAAAATTAAGTCTAAAAGAAATTACAATTTATTTTTCGTTGCAATTCCGTTACAAATTTTCATAATTGCAACAGAAATGCAACGAGAGACAAAAAAATAAGTCTAAAAGAAATTACAATTTATTTTCCGTTGCAAATTTTTATAATTGCAATGGAAATACAACGAAAGACAAAAAATTAAGTCTAAAAAGAATTACAATTTATTTTCCGTTGCAATTCCGTTGAAAATTTATTTTGTAATCTGTTGCAAGTCCGTTGCAAATTTAATTATCAACGGAATTGCAACGGAAGAACAAAAAAAATTCTAAAGCTAATTTGAAAGAAATTATTTTTCCGTTGCAAGTAATAAATATTTGCAACATAAAAGCAACAAAAAAATAAGCCTAAAAGAAATTATAATTTATCTTCTGTTGCAATTCGATGCAAATCTTCATACGGAATAGCAACCGAAATGCAAAAGTGAAATGCGAAATAAGTATTACGAAGCTTGGGTAACACTTGAACAAACCATATTTTGTAATGTGTGGGAGTTACTATGAGTAACGGTTTGATGCCAAGTGAATGAACTTATTCGGAAAGTTGTGAATGCTTTATATTTATAGGAAGGCATTAGGGTTTTCAACGGATGAGTTGAGATGCTATCGTTGTACATGAGATGTTCAAAAGATGAGTCGAGATGTTATTGTTATACATTATATGGTCAATGGATGAATAGAGATGCTATCGTTGTACATAAGATGTTCAACGGATGAGTCGAGATGTTATTATTATACATTAGATGGTCAACGGATGAGTCGAGATGCTATCGTTGTACATGAGACGTTCAACGGATGAGTCGAGATGCTATCATTGTACATGAGATGTTCAACGGATGAGTCGAGATGTTATCGTTATACATTAGATGTTCAACGGATGAGTCAGGATGCTATCGTTGTACATGAGATGTTCAACGGATGAGTCGATATATTATTATTATACATTAGATGGTCAACGGATGAGTCGAGATGCTATCGTTGTACATAAGATGTTCAACGGATGAGTCGAGGTGTTATTGTTATACATTAGATGGTCAACGGATGAGTCGAGATGCTATCGTTGTATATGAGATGTTCAACATAAGAGTCGAGATGCTATCGTTATACATTAGGTGTTCAACGGATGAGTCGAGATGCTATCGTTGTACATGAAATGTTCAACGGAGGAGTCAAGATGCTATCGTTATACATTAGATGTTCAACGGATGAGTCGAGATGCTATCATTGTACATGAGATGTTCAACGGATGAGTCAAGATGCTATCGTTATACATTAGATGTTCAACGGATGAGTCGAGATGTTATTGTTATACATTAGATGTTTAACGGACGAGTCGAGATGCTATCGTTATACATTAGATGTTCAACGGAGGAGTCGTTATGCTATCGTTTTACATGAGATGTTCAATGAATGAGTCGAGGAGTTATTGTTATACATTAGATGGTCAACAGATGAGTCGAGATGCTATCGTTGTACATAAGATGTTCAACAGAGGAGTCAAGATGCTATCGTTATTCATTGGATGTTCAACGGATGAGTCGAGATTCTATCATTGTACATGAGATGTTTAAGTGATGAGTCGAGATGTTTTCATTGTACATTAGATGTTCAACGGATAAGTCGAGATGTTATTGTTATACATTAGATGGTCAACGGATGAGTTGAGATGCTATCGTTGTACATGAGACGTTCAACGGATGAGTCAAGATGCTATTGTTGTACATGAGATGTTCAAGGGATGAGTCGAGATGCTATCGTTATACATTATATGTTCAACGGATGAGTCGAGATGCTATCGTTGTACATGAGATGTTCAACGGATGAGTAGATATGTTATTGTTATACATTAGATGGTCAACAGATGAGTCGAGATGCTATCGTTGTACATAAGATGTTCAATAGATAAGTCGAGATTTTATTGTTATACATTAGATGGTCAATGGATGAGTCGAGATGCTATCGTTGTATATGAGATGTTCAACATAGGAGTCCAGATGCTATCGTTGTACATGAGATGTTCAACGGATCAGTCGAGATGTTATTGTTATAGATTAATTAGATGTTCAACAGATGAGTCGAGATGTTATTGTTATACATTAGATGTTTAACGGACGAGTCGAGATGCTATCGTTATACATTAGATGTTCAACGGAGGAGTCGTTATGCTATCGTTTTACATGAGATGTTCAATGAATGAGTCGAGGTGTTATTGGTATACATTAGATGGTCAACAGATGAGTCGAGATGCTATCGTTGTACATAAGATGTTCAACAGAGGAGTCAAGATGCTATCGTTATTCATTAGATGTTCAACATATGAGTCAAGATTCTATCGTTGTACACGAGATGTTTAACTGATGAGTCGAGATGCTATCGTTGTACATTAGATGTTCAACGGATGAGTCGAGATGTTATTGTTATACATTAGATGTTCAACGGATGAGTCGATATGCTATCGCTATACATGAGATGTGCAACGGATGAGTCGAGATGCTATCGTTATACATTAGATGTTCAACGGATGAGTCGATATGCTATCGTTATACATGAGATGTGTAACGGATGAGTCGAGATGCTATCGTTATACATTAGATGTTCAACGGACGAGTCGATATGCTATTGTTATACATTAGATGT
Organism: Tanacetum coccineum; assembly: GCA_026074375.1. Lineage (NCBI taxonomy): Eukaryota > Viridiplantae > Streptophyta > Magnoliopsida > Asterales > Asteraceae > Tanacetum > Tanacetum coccineum. The sequence continues at coordinate 34,859 of BQNB010048025.1, forward strand.
TCAACGGATGAGTCTAGATGTTATTGTTATACATTAGATGTTTAACGGATGAGTCGAGATGCTATCGTTATACATTAGATGTTCAACGGAGGAGTCGTTATGCTATCGTTTTACATGAGATGTTCAATGAATGAGTCGAGATGTTATTGTTATACATTAGATGGTCAACAGATGAGTCGAGATGCTATCGTTGTACATAAGATGTTCAACAGAGGAGTCAAGATGCTATCGTTATTCATTAGATGTTCAACGGATGAGTCGAGATTCTATCGTTGTACATGAGATGTTTAACTGATGAGTCGAGATGCTATCGTTGTACATTAGATGTTCAACGGATGAGTCGAGATGTTATTGTTATACATTAGATGGTCAACAGAAGAGTTGAGATGCTATCGTTGTACATGAGACGTTCAACGGATGAGTCAAGATGCTATCGTTGTACATGAGATGTTCAACGGATGAGTCGAGATGCTATCGTTATACATTAGATGTTCAACGGATGAGTCGAGATGCTATCGTTGTACATGAGATGTTCAACGGATGAGTAGATATGTTATTGTTATACATTAGATGGTCAACGGATGAGTCGAGATGCTATCGTTGTACATAAGATGTTCAAAAAATAAGCTGAGATGTTATTGTTATACATTAGATGGTCAACGGATGAGTCAAGATACTATCGTTGTATATGAGATGTTCAACATAGGAGTCGAGATGCTATCGTTATACATTAGATGTTTAACGGATGAATCGAGATGCTATCGTTGTACATGAGATGTTAAACGGAGGAGTCGAGATGCTATCGTTTTACATTAGATGTTCAACGGATGAGTCGAGATGCTATCGTTGTACATGAGATGTTAAACGGATGAGTCGAGATGCTATCGTTATACATGAGATGTTCAACGGATGAGTCGAGATGCTATCGTTGTACATGAGATGTTCAACAGATGAGTCGAGATGTTATTGTTATACATTAGATGTTTAACGGACGAGTCGAGATGCTATCGTTATACATTAGATGTTCAACGGAGGAGTCGTTATGCTATCGTTTTACATGAGATGTTCAATGAATGAGTCGAGATGTTATTGTTATACATTAGATGGTCAACAGATGAGTCGAGATACTATCATTGTACATAAGATGTTCAACACAAGAGTCAAGATGCTATCGTTATTCATTAGATGTTCCACGGATGAGTCGAGATTCTATCGTTGTACATGAGATGTTTAACTGATGAGTCGAGATGCTATCGTTGTACATTAGATGTTCAACGGATGAGTCGAGATGTTATTGTTATACATTAGATGTTCAACGGATGAGTCGAGATGCTATCGTTATACATTAGATGTTCAACGGGTGAGTCGATATGCTATCGCTATACATGAGGTGTGCAACGGATGAGTCGAGATGCTATCGTTATACATTAGATGTTCAACGAATGAGTCGATATACTATCGTTATACATGAGATGTGCAACGGATGAGTCAAGATGCTATCGTTATACATTAGATGTTCAACGGATGAGTCGATATGCTATTATTATACATTAGATGTTCAACGGATGAGTCGAGATGTTATTGTTATACATTAGATGTTCAACGGATGAGTCGATATGCTATCGTTTTACATTAGATGTTCAACGGAGGAGTCGTTATGCTATCGTTTTACATGAGATGTTCAATGAATGAGTCGAGATGTTATTGATATACATTAGATGGTCAACAGATGAGTCGAGATGCTATCGTTGTACATAAGATGTTCAACAGAGGAGTCAAGATTCTATCGTTACTCATTAGATGTTCAACGGATGAGTCGAGATTCTATCATTGTACATGAGATGTTTAATTGATGAGTCGAGATGCTATCGTTGTACATTAGATGTTCAACGGATGAGTCGATATGTTATTGTTATACATTAGATGTTCAACGGATGAGTCGAGATGCTATCGTTATACATTAGATGTTCAACGGGTGAGTCGATATGCTATCGCTATACATGTGATGTGCAACGGATGAGTCGAGATGCTATCGTTATACATTAAATGTTCAACGGATGAGTCGATATGCTTTCGTTATACATTAGATGTGCAACGGATGAGTTGAGATGCTATCGTTATACATTAGATGTTCAACGGATGAGTCGATATGCTTTCGTTATACATTAGATGTGCAACGGATGAGTTGAGATGCTATCGTTATACATTAGATGTTCAACGGATGAGTCGATATGCTATTGTTATACATTAGATGTTCAACGGATGAGTCAAGATGCTATCGTTGTACATGAGATGTTCAACGGACGAGTCGAGATGGTATCGTCGTACGGGTCTTCAACACCTCTCTCCATTGTTCATACATGCTTTTACTCTCCATACCACTGCCACTTTTAGAATTTCCGATAGATCAATGACAATGCTTATGTGGTGGATCTACCTAATACCATGAGTATTTCAATGACTTTCAATTATTTTGACAGCTATGAGTTTCACACAACGTGACAGACCGACCGAAACCGAGCCGAACCGAACTGAACCAACCTTATTCGGTTTGGTTTTCTATATTTATATCGGTTCGGTCGGTTTGGTTCAGTTGAAAACCGACACTCAATCGGTTCGGTTTAACTAAACCAAACAGAAATGACCCAACTTTATTCGATTCGGTCTCGGTTGCTATAGTTTATACCTAGTTCGGTTCTCGATTGGCATTTTACCTTAATTCGGTTTATGTTTTTGTCGGTTCGGGTCGGTTCTGAACCGTTGCTCACCCCGACCTTACGTCACCATAGCTTATAAGTTTATTCGAACGTTACAATAAACATACTTTTTTCGAAACAACACATAAGATAAGACAAACACCCCTTTAATGTTGTCAATACGAGATTAATTATTTTTGTAGAAACATGGTTTATGATAATTAAATTTAGAGTAAACTGCAAAAATCATCCCTGTGGTTTGTAGTTTGTGGCACTAATCATCCCTAGCCAATACTATTGGCACTAATAATCCCTGAGTAGTGAAACGTTCGGCAAAAATCATCTCTAGTGGGATGATTTCTTGCAAATTTTGTTAAACTTTTAGCAAATATCATCCCAATAAGGATTGATTTTTTGCCTGACATTTGCACTAAGGGTATGTTAGTGCTAATAGTATCGGCTAGGGATGATTAGTGCCACAAACTACAAACCACAAGGATGATTTTTGCAATTTACTCTTAAATTTATCATAACAATTTGATAAAGATTTTATATGTTCTTGTAGTTAGTTTTGTAATCAGATTTTATATATACTTTTTCTAAAATTTAATACGTGCTTTTTTAGAGATTTTCACTATCCCGCCGAAAATTTTCGCAAAAAATCAAAATATTCGTTTCATTATCCCGCATCTTTTTGGGTTCCCAAACATAATTTTCATTATTCTACTCACTCACCCATCTTCATCTCATTTGACTATTTTTCTTTCTGTACTCCATCACCAACCACAAACCCACGCCATTCACCATCACTGCTCTCGATTCAAATGTATTAATCCACAGATCAGGTAGTTTAATGTATTATATCTTTAATTTTATAACCAATTTGACATACTCATGTGTCAATTTATTATTTTCGTGATTTTCGAATTTAGGGTTCATGTGACCTAAATGTATATAAACTTGTTACATCATTTCTACTGCAATTGGTTCCCATTACATGTCGATTTTATGTATTAAACTTACATTACATGCTTAACTTCCAATATCACATGTATTTCGTACAAGAGTTGTGATAGCTTATTTGCGAAAGGTTTTAAAGTGAATAGTTTGCATAACTTCGGAATAAATGGAATACTGTTTGAACCGAATTTTGTGCCATTTAGGGGCTGTTTTAGTCACTTAAGGATTGTTTAAAATGTTTGCTTATGGTTGTGATTGGTCACAAGGTTGATAATTCTTATTACTTACTGAATTTGGGGCTGTTTTAGTAGCTTAGTGAGAATAATAAACTTTAGTACTTGCTCGTTTATGGTTGTTTTAGTCATCTAAGGCTCAAATATTCTGTGGTGACATAAATTTTTTACCATAGTCATGCAGCTAAGAGTAATTTTGAAGTGGTTCGTTTTAGATTTCTTGTGTTTTTTTAATATTGTTGTTTGAAATTTATGTGCGGTTAAATGATGCATATGGCTAGAAAAAACAATGTTGGAATCCCTTTGTAAAAGTATTGCACAAAATCTTGGTTGGGCTAGAGTCGATGTAACCTCTGTTAATAATGGATTAATTAAACTTTAGGAAGTAATCCAAATACAAGGAGATTTTAGCCTTTTACAAGTGATTTTGTGAGGGTATTGACATTAATAATTCCGCTCATTAGTATATCTATTACTTGACAAGTGATTAGGTGTTTTGAAATGATGTGTATTGAAACATTATCTCAGGACTCATGGGATCGTGGAATACTAAGAATCAATACCTTGTTTCAGAATGATCGACACACACTAGCATATGACAAAGGATGGAGAGTTAGGACAGATTTTAAGCAATATCAGGTTCTTAAACAAAATCCATTCTGGTGGACGCATCAGAGGCATGATGGTAAACTTTGGAACTTGAACAATTACCGAAGTGATGTTATCCAAGAACTTGGTGGTGTTGAGGGAATTCTGGAGCATACCCTATTCAAGGGAACGTAGTAAGCCCTGTTATTTCTTTTTTTTTCTTTGTCTATAATCACGAGTCTTCTATTATTTTTGTGTCCTGATATATTAGGATAAAATTGTAATACAATCTCTTTTCTCTTACAGTTTCCCAACCTGGAAGGGTCTCTTTTGGATTCTGGTTTTGAGGAGTCGATGAAAACTGATAAGATTTACACTTTGGTGGTCACCCACCATTAACAGAGTCAATGTGTATGTGGGTTTTCAAGTGCAACGAGGATTTGACTGGAATATACATGCAACAAATTGATGTGCAGCTTCACTGGGGTTGATTACGATCTCAGATATCGAACTTACACGAGTGCCAAGTTCATGGACTACACTACCGACAACATGTCTATCTATCCTTCACCTACAGGTACATTATTTGATGATCATTTTCTTTTGCTTTATTTGAAGGCCAACATTATTTGTATGGAAGACGATATAATTTAGAACTAAATAAATGGCTTCCTATGCTTACAAAGTTACAGTATGGAATAATTTGATCAGGATAATGCTTTACAATGAGACTCGTATAAATAAATGTCATGCATACTTTTAATTTCTCCTAATTGATGAAATTTGACTAGATGCCATTTGTTTATGGCATTGGTTCCATAAAGATAATTGGGTGTTTTCTTTCTTTTGTAATTTATACCTGTATGAATCTCATTAGTTTCGTAACACATAGACTAATGATCTGTTCGAAATTAAATGATTTCCTATAAGCTTCTATTAGTTTATAATAAGTTGTATGTTTTCATTATTTTTTAATGCGGAGCTGTATTAGCACAACAGTTCTTACCTAGCAATCACTATGATAGTACTAATATATTGGATGTCAGTTGATGTTTAAAAGTTGCTATGCTGAGATTGATAAGTACCATATGTTTTGAGACCCACTTTTTTTTCTTTTCACAACATTAACATCACATGTCATCTTGATTTATTATTGATTATACAAATGATGTACATAGTATATCTGATTAATAATTGCTAACTCTTGTTCCATTACAGGGTTGCGAGCGTGAGGATGCTGAAGCTCGAATAGGTTCGTTTGATAAGGGAAGTGACTGCCTTATATACGCTTCTCATTGGCTAATGTTATTTGAAGTGTCCAGAATGGTAGAATGTACAAATTGAGATAACTATGTTTGAAGGTGACCACATGAATTTCTACATCATATACTTGATTGATGCTTTAGGTTGGTTTCAGCTTATATTATTCTCAGGTACTTGGATTGCAAGAAATATTGGTGCCTCGACACAAGTATGTTGTGAAGCTACTTTAAGGAAAGAGTTGAGGACTAGATGCTTGCGTGTGAAGCGTTCCGAAAAAGGCAATTGGAATAACAAGAAGCTTTGACAGTTGTGAGAGTAGAGATACACAAGAATTCTACCACCCAACTAATTTATATGATGTTGACATCAATAACGGGTAATTTTTGTTGCTAGATTTTAGATATGATCCTTTTAGACATTTTGTTATCTTCACATGTAAAATTGGATTGGTGCATAGATTTACGAATATTGAAATATATGTGAATTTATTAGTTTCTTTTGGAAATTGTGTTTATCTTTATTTTGTTTCGATATAGCTTTTATTAGAATTTTTTGGCTTTAAACCGCCGTAAAACCAGCGACATATTAGCGATCATTTTTCAGAAAACTATCGCTAAATGCATATTTTAGTTGTTGCAAAATGTTGCGGTTGCAAAAGCTACCGTTGCAAAACCCATAGCAAAATATAACGGTTGCAAATTATGTGTTGATGCAAAAAATATCCGTTGCAAAATTTTGGGAAAAGGTCTTCGTTGCAAAAAGAGTCTTTAGTTCTAACGAATTATCTATCGTTGCAAAACAGTTGCAAAAAATTTCATGCTTGTTGCAATTCGGTTGCAAATTAAATTTGCATGGAGCCTTTTTGCAATAGTCGAAATTCGTTGTATTTCCGGCAAATAACGTTTTGCAACGGATTTGCATCATATTTGAGCGGTTGCATTAGGCCAGTTTTGTTGTAGTGCAATAAGAGTCAAGGATTATTATAAAAGCATGAAAATCTTACGTGAGAGCACAATCTAAAACTGCTTCATCAGTATACCCAAGCACCTTAGCAGCCTCGCCTGATAAAATTAATAATGTGAAATGTAGCCATTTAAAATCAGTCGCAATGGATTGATGACTTGGGACATGTTTTATCTCTGATGGGTTAAGAAACATAATTTATATAAATATAAATAGAGAATAAATTAACCATATCCGGTATACCTCCTTCACAAGGATATTGAGCTTCGTATAGATTTGGGTATTCAAAGTGTGCTTTAGTTATTTTTTGTATGTTTAGGCAAGATATAGGGCCCTTCATATAGGCTATTGTCATCGGTGGGACAGCGAGCCAAGATCTGATTCGTCAATCGGCGAATCCATGCCGCTTAACCTGGCAAAGGGGAAAGAGACGATGGCAACGCACCTGATACAAGAGGGGGAGGGGGGGAGTCCGAACAGCCTTGTACGTACGCCGCTCACGCGAAGAAGTTATTCTCTAATTCAAAAAAGTCAAGCCACCATTCTTCAGTGATGAGCTCTAGCGAACAAATCTTATGTCTTTTTCCCAGAGAAAAATTGCTTTCTACTAGAACAAGTCCGCTGCGAGCCGAGCGAAAAAAATGACTTAACCGAGCCGAGGCACTATTCACCAAGTGGAACTATATACTATCTTGACTAAGCCCACCGCCCCTTCCCCTAAGTTATTGAGGATCTAAAGCTAAGCGGCGGGCGGCCCCCCGGTAAAGTGCGAGTAGAACTCGCGGTAGAGTTCTTTTTTTTTATATTCTATTTATATAAAGGCCCCAGAACGCTAAAAGGTGAAACTTTTGAAACATATCAAAGTTTTTGGCACCGTTGCCGGGGATTTCAAAGTTGTTCTGTAATCAAACTTTTAAAATAATTTTTAGCACCCTCTTTTTCAAAAATCGCCATACAGTTTTCTGGCAAACTGACCCAAACAAATTCTCCTTTGGGTGCATACACGTGCTTCCAACTCTGAACTTGTTGAATCATTACCTGAACCTGAACGTACCCTGAATTGAAGACTTCGTTGATGAAACAGGAGAGTTCCATTTGAACAAAAAAACGAACCACTTGTACAACCAAAAGTTGTTTATACTCCGATTCTTGAAATCAATTACTTCCGTCACTTTCTTGTTACCCTTCAAAATCTTAATCCCATGGATGATGAACCCATG
>BQNB010048026.1:0-42781 GCA_026074375.1 Tanacetum coccineum
GACGGACTGGCTTCATCATAAACATGATCTGCGGATGATAGATTTGCCATGAACATAGTTTATGCAGTAGGAGCCTCATCCATATCAGAGTCAAAATCATCACAATCATCAACTTGAAACACATTATCCACATTGAGTGCTAAATCGTGCACTGGTTGCTCATCCACATCCTCATCAACAGCATTGTCTTGTCCACCTGCAAGAAACAGCAACTGCTCTTCATCCAGTGCTACCCCATTCTCCTGAGCTTGCATCAGCAACATCTTGTCTTTGAAGTATTCGGAGTTCTGTGGCCGCTTGTGCATTGTTCCCCTGACCTCTATTCTGTCGACCCTGAACATTCTGAACCACAACCCTGCCGTCTTGAACTGTGGCTTGGTTCCTTGTATTTGATGAAGTTCTGAGTTGATTGTTTGTTTGAGGTAGGTATGTTTTGTATGATTGGGTGAGTAGGGCAAGTGTGTTGGTTAAGTTCTCAATTAAGTTGTCAGTTGGAGAGAGTCCTGAATCAAGTGGAGTGTTGTCCGCAAAGTGTGGTGGAACATATGTGGATGGTGGAGTTGTAGATGATTGTGAATAGTACTGCTGGTGTGAAACATTGGACATCAAGGCAAGAGGATCCACGGTGTGTTGAGTGAATCGATCCAACATCATTTTGTTCTCATTGGCATGTGCCTCGTGTTGCTTCAGATAAGCATACAACTGATCATAGTTGGAGTCCCTCAATCCTCTGTTCAGTTTCACTGCTGTTACAAATCGACCCCATTCAGGCAACATATTGTTAACAAACTTTGAGTTCAGCTGCATTCTGGACATGGTCATCTTGATGTTCCGCATGTCATTGATGAGTTTGGCAAACCGGACATAGTAGTCGTGAATAGTTTCTCCTTTGTTCTGACGGAAGTGTTCAAAGTCATCATACAGTTGTGATTCCCGGTCTTCTTTAGTTAATTCCGAACCTTCCAGGAGCATCTTCACATTTGTACGTTTCCAATATGTCCTTATACATCGTGTAATGAATTTAAAATAGAGTAGATATCTATTGTTTGTCAGCCCTTGAAGTAAATATCCTATGCCCTGAATGACACAGTGTAACCATTCCTTTATCTTCAGGTGACAATCCAAATGACTCATGTCGTGCTGGACCTAGATGTAGGGGCACCTTCATCCCCTTCAGCTATGTTTTCCCAAATTCACCATCTGAAATGGTCCTTCATCAATTGACTTTAGAATGTTCACACCATTCTCTTTACCCCAACAATACAGTCGAATACGTTGTTGCCATGATGCAAAGTTCCAGTCAATATTAAGCATAGTTGTCGGTATCTGAACCGCACATTGATATCTTCGAAAGATTAGGCCATCGTAATAATTGTGAAATGATTAAGTTGATCGAATACAATGAATTTGTGATTGTATGTTAAATAGTGATGATAGTGTGAAAGTGAATTTTTTAAAAGGTGTTAGGATTACAGGTTGAAGAATTTAGTTCAAAAATCCAAAAAGTCAACAACTCGCTGGATGTAACTCGCTGAAGAGTAGACAACTCGGTGGCAAGAAAGTTAAATTACAGAGTTCCTGTTTCACTAAGTCGCTATAAAAAGATCTTCAAAACCTGGTAACTCTCTATGCTTACGCCGCTGAAGAGAGTCACACATCGCTGTCCAAAATTAAATTGACAAGATTCACAACACGTCCTAGAAAAATATCTTTAAGAAACCTTTAACTCGCAATGCTAACACACTGAAGAGAAGTAACAACTCGCTGGCAGATAATTACTTAGACAGAGTTCTTTGTTCACAATCGCTAGAAAAAAGATCATCAAGAAACCGTAACTCCTATGCCTAAACTCGCTAGTATCCAACTCGCTACCTATAAGTCGCTAGATCCAACTCGCTTACCTGTAAGAAAGATAACACTCTGTACCTTAACTCGCTACCAACAGCACAAGAACAGACAACATCGCAGACAATAACAAGTAACTTACTGACACACAGTGTACTATTCTGACAACTCGCCAGTATAGTGACTTAACTCACTACGAAGAACTGCGAACAGTGATCTAACTCGCTGGAATGAAAAACTTGGTTTTTCACCTAAAAATACCCTTTTGAATGTTTTTGCCTGGTTTCTTTTGCACAACTTGGTACTAGAAGGCTATAGCAACTATAAAAACATGAACTTTAACACACAATGTCAAATCAAAGAAAACCAAGAAAAGACGTCAAAACCTTTAAAAACTAAACTTTTTGATCTAAACTAACAAGAAAACGCACACAAAAAACAATCTAGCTAATCACCCATGTGCACTGATTTCAACACAAAGTGATTAGTAGGATATTTGGAAATCAAGCACAATCGAATGACTAGTGGATTAGGTCACTCGCAATCATCTCACCCCTAGTTTATATAATCAATAAATACAAATAAATATAAATACACAATAGATCAGTAATCTCCGAAGAACCAATGAACTGAAGCAGTATAGAGAGTCTCCCGTCGTGTTCTGTCCCAACGAGGCTTGAATTTGAAAATTGAAAAGACGAATTGATAATCGATGTTTGCGAATATGACAAGACTGAATTTTGGCACTGACACTGAAAAAGCAAATGCAGCATAAAAATAAGCAAAGTAATTAAGGCAGAACTAGGCCCTAAACAGCTATAAATGGTAAAAACACCTAAAACTTTTTATACTAAGACACAAATAAGCTCAAATAAGCTTAAGACAAACCAAATAAGCTAAACTAACTCTAAATAAGCAAATTCAAAAAGCAATTAAGCTAAATTAAGCAAGAAAAACTCGATCAAGTACGTAACACTTACTAACAGAACTAACTTGAGTTAGACTGCAAGCTTTTAAGTTTAGTACTGCTAGCTTTAAGTTAGTACTGCTAGCTTTAACTAAACACCATAAACAAGAAAAGAGCAAATACTAAAACAATATTTACCTAGACCCAAATAAGCACTCATAATAAATAACAACTAAATAAACTAGAATGGCAAATAAGCAAAAAGCTCCAACTGATTACACTATGAAAATCCTGTGAAATGAAAAAAAGCTTAAAAAAGCTTAAATCCTAAAAACAGTAAAGAAAATGGTTAATCTACTCTAAAAAGCTAAGGAACTCTTAAATAAGCAAAATCACTTAAGCTGATAAGCTAAATGAACCCACACAGTACTCACAATTTAACTAACATACTAAATCATGGATGAGTACTGCTACTTTAAAAGTAGCAAAAGGTGTAACTACAGTTACTAACTCTGGGTTAGTAATTGCTAGTTGAAAATACCCCTTAAAGTTTTCAAAAATCATTTTTTTTTTTTTATTTAAAAGCTGATTTAATCCTAATATATTAAAAACAGATTACAAACAACAAAATAATACACTTTAAAATCAACTTTAATTAAGAATGAGCACTTAAATCACTGAAACAATCAACATTTTAACTAAAAGCATACTACCAGGTGGTTAACATCAAAGTGACACAAACTATTTTCAAACTAACAATTAAGCAAAATAAGCACTAGACATCATGATTAAGGCATAAAGTAAGCAATTTTTAGGTAACAAATAAGCAAAAAGCATTCTGCATAAATAAGAAAAATAAGAAACAAGAAAACGTTTACAACACCCATGCATCAAAACAGGGTTGAAACCCAAGAATCTACAAGCTCTAACTTGTATCAAACTCGCTAGTGATAGTCCATAAAAGCCCGATCCAGTACTGGCTTTCACCCATAAAGCAAGCTTTTTTAGTTTGAGAGTGATTTTCGGTGATTTTTTTCTTAATCTAATTAACTTCCTAGGTTCACTTAGGTTAAACAGCAATATAAACAAGCTGTATTAGAGCTTTTGAAACACAAAATAACACAATTAAAATCTTAACACTTGGAATATAAATTGGACTTAAAACACTCAAATTTGCATAAAACTGAAAGTGATACCAAGCAGAAAGATAAAAAGCTTAAATAAGTTTGTTAAAAAGACTGAAATAAGCTAAGTTATATTAAAAATTAAAAACAGAACTAGTTACTCTAAAAGTTTACCAAAAACTCTATTAATAGCTGAAGTCTTCTTACTTGGGCTGCAATCTGTCATTGGAAGAGACAAAAACAATGTGTGCTTGTTGTGTGAGGAGATTTAAAAACATCCCAGCCTTTAATTTCTTTTTGCTTCTTTGGAGTCAATCATAGCCATCAAAAATACTGGAAATTAGGAATTGCCAACATGCACTTATAACTCTGGGGGGGGGACAAGGAGTGGTTGAAATGATTTATCAAGGGTGTGAGTGGTTTTTGCAGGGAAAGTATGGAAGACATCCCTACTTCTGTTACCTGTGTTTTGTTTTGGCGGTCGCAAGAATTCGAGTTTGGTAAGGTTGGCAGTTTTGGCCCTCCCTCTCTTATAACTTCAATTCAAACATTGCCTGGTTTGCAAATTCGACCCTGTGTCTTTTCTTTTGTAATAACAACTTGAGGTTTGGCAGTTATAGTCCCTCAAGTTGTATTTTTCTCATGTGGTGACTATAGACTTTGCCTTGACTGGGTCTTTTTACATCCGGCTTGTTTTTGTTGGTTATTTGGCTTTCTTTTTTAAATACGTCCTGCACAATTCAAATGCACAAACATACAAATACAATGTATATTTGTACGTTTTAGGTCATTTTAAATCCGTTTTTTTAATAAAAAAAATGAAAATGGTATTGTAAATTAAGCACATACCAAAATCTCCATACAAAGGTATTGCCGTGTTCTCACGCAATTTAATGTAAGTAAACACTAAGAAAACTAAAATCTCGAACCCCCTCGACTAATTACCGTCGAAAAGTATCAAAGTGTGTTCTCAAGAGGGGAACTAAATAATTAAATAGCTTCGAACAAGTCCCGATTTCACCACTATTTATATGAACTAACTAGCGCCTAATATTTTTGGATTTTCCTTTCGTTTTTCTTTTCTTACCTACCTGTTTGTACTTCCTTTATTTTTATCAACATTGTATCATAGAAAGAAAGCGCCCATAGAAAAATCTACGGATGTCTGACGGATAAATCATCGTTCCCGAGTTTTTCACTAGTTCCAAACCAATCAATTAAACAAGATCATTTGTCAAATATAAGTCTAAATGTATGAGAGCACTCATAACTTATGACTTGTGAACTTTTAACTCCAACATGATATATATTTAAATGTGTGTACTCAATTCAACTTCATCCATAGGATCAACTTATTTTCCATAGTCGTAATTCAAGATGAATCATGACTCAAAGCAACACTTATTAGGACTTTGTAACTTGATTTTAAAGAAACACAAATTTAACTGTAAAACTTTTTTGCAACATCTTTATCTCATAATCATAAGTTCTTAGCCGCTAGGAATGCGGTTGCGCTTAGTTTGAACACCCACCTAGGCCTCGCTCGCCATAGTAGGATATCACCAAACCAACTACCGGTGTTCATAGTTTGAAAACCCACCCCGTTGCTAGCGTAGTGGAGGAAATCCATTAACACCATCTTCCTAATATGGCTAAGGAAAGGTATCTAGTTTGAAAACCCTCACCTAACCTCGCTTCCTGGTGAATATCTACAACACACCAAATCCTAGAAGTAAAGACGTCTTAGTTTGAACCCCCCACCTTCTTGGTTTACGCAGTGGGATAATCACGACAGCATCTTTTACTTGCTCTATATACTCAAATGTATGCATCATAGGCATAACTTCAATATTCAAGCATTATTTGCATTCATAATTCATTCAGTGCTTCTTGCATTTTAACAATCAATTTACTAAACACAAAAAACCTTGCTTTAAAGAATCAAGTTACAAAGTTGAAGCGTTTTCTAAAACAGCGATTGACATATTAATTGAAATGACACGTATGAATAGGTGATTATAGAAGCTAATGATGGAAAAAGCCACAAGTTACTCCATAAGAGAGATTTAGAAAGAATCTTGCTCAAGAAGCACATAAACTAAATTGTACACTATCACTGATTTCCTTGTTCTTCACCTTATAAATACGAAGCTAGAATTCGTGAAAGCTTAGCCAAAACAAGCAGGCAAGTTGAGAACTAGCTAGGCTCAATACCCTATCGAGACAAAAATTATTCTCAATCTAACCCATTAAAACACTTATTTTTCATTTTTTATTGGTATTTTTTGCAAAAATTTTGGTGGTAAAACGGGATTAACGTTATAACAATGGCAGCAGGCAACAATCGAAATCGAAGATCCCCCCAATAACTAGAACTAAACAATCCTCCTCGCAGTTTTAAAGGGCACCTAAACGTCAATCCTAACCCGTTTATTAAGGGTGCCAAAAGATAAACGTAGACGATTAATTTGGATACTGGATTCCTCAAAATGAAGCCTGAGGATGTGGAAACTCTTGACTAAATACAAGCACGGGAAGTCTTCACAATCCGGGCAATCCTGATATCAAAACACACACAGCGAAATACGGTTAAAATGTAAGAGGCTGCCTCCATAAACAAGAAAACACTTATTCAATTTTTACTATGATAAGCATCAGGTTACTCCGCACGAAGCACTTGTTCATAAAGGTCTCTAAGTCTTGACCCGTCCCTCCGATTATTGTCCATTAGGGAACTTCTGGAGATCCGGACTAACCAATTGTTAGGTACTCCCCTCCAAAGTATTACTTCAAACGATGACCATTACACTTTGAAATTGTGGCCCGGAGTTTTAGGATAACTCGACAGTGCCATAAAGGAAAAACATGGGTTACATTGAAATGGTCCAACTCCATGCGTCATAACTTGCCCAAGAGAATCTTCAACTAGAGTTAAAGAATGGAGGACTCGATCAACCGACGTTGAAAACGAGGTTTTTTTAATCTTGGATCATGGATTCGTCTTTTAATACAAAGAGTTTTCATAGGCAAGATCACGAAGTTATTACGTCAGTGATTTGAACTTTTCTGTGATCACCCGGCCGTTTCCTTAGATCAAAGTTTTGTATGCTTATGGGCCCAGTAAGCTTTGTGGCTTGTGCTCAATCGGAAGAATGACAATGCTTCCCGTACACTAAAATTTGTATGGAGTACACCCGATGGGAGTTGTAGCTTGGCGAAAATGCCCAAATTAAGCTCATCTAATTTTATTCCTACCAAGAGGCCATCTAGAATTTTGCCCACAGGTCCTTTCAAGAATTCGTCTCAAACCACGATTAGATACCTCAAACTTGTTCCACTTGTTATGGATGATACGCGTGGGAGAACGGATGAGTGACTCCCGTAATTAAGCATGATCCTTTGCCAAATAGGTCATTGCAAAAATGGGTTCCGCGAATCACTTAATGTAGCACGAGGGCACCGAAATCTGCGAAGAGAGATTTAAAAAATTTGCAAACAACTCGAGCGCATTGGTGAGAGGCGCATTCACGCTTCAACCCATTTTTGATAAATAATCAACGCCACGAGTATGATAGTTATTCCCGCATGAAGACCGGAACGGCCCCATAAAGTCAATGCCCACATATCAAAGATTTCTGCAAACTGGATAGGTTTTGTGGCATCTCAAATCCCGTTGCAAATATTACCTGACGTTGACATAGGTCACATTGGGTGACAAAATCGGGCATCCTTGTAGATCGTGGGCCAAAAGAAAACCTAATCAAAGATCTTTTTACTGGGTAATGGCACCGTAGAGTCCCCCGATGGGTCCACTGAGCAAGCTTAAAGAATTGTCAAAAGCTTCTTGCCTGAAACACAACTCCGAATCAATTGATCCCACATACTTAAATAATGAAGGGATCGTCCCAAAAGTAATGTTTGACGTCTTTGAAAAACTTTCTTTTCTGCTAAGACGACATTCCTTAGATCACAAAATTCCCCGCATGGTAGTTTGCAAAATCAACAAACCATGGGGCATTATCATCACCACGAAAGGTAACCATCCCCCAAGTGACGATCGCAGAGGAAATGTTTCCGTAATTTCCTTTTTCTACGACTCACTTTGATGGGGATTTTAAGTCTGAAAGGGGTCTGCGGCGAGATTTTCTTCTCCTATTTATCACACGGATAACGACATCAAAATCTTTCTTGGACAGCAAAATCCACCGGATCAATCTTGGCTTAGCATCCTGCTGAGCAAGCAAGTACTTGAGATCCGAATGGTCCGTATACACTATGCTTTTGGACAACACAAGATATGGCCGGAATTTCTCGAAAGCATACACTACGGCAATAAAACTTTTATTCCGTTGTAAAAGTTAAAAAATAAAGTGCTTGAGCCTCAGTCATAGTTTGTGCTCCATAGTGGTATCGGCTGAATTGCTTGGTCTTGACTGCCTCAAGACTCGCCCCAACAGCAAAAATCACTTGCATCACACATGATTCAATGCAAGTCACAATCGGGAGCAACTAGAATTGGAGCCTGTGTTAAACTTCATCTTGAGGGTTTCAAATGCTTCCTGCATTCCTTCGAGAAGATAAATGATTTCTTTTTCAAGGAGGTGGGTCATAGGCCGGGCGATTTTGGAAAAATCCTGAATAAATCGTCGGTAGAATCCGGCATGACCGAGAAAACTGCGAATACCCTTCACGGTAGTGGGATGAGGAAATTTTGCAATGACATCAACTTTTGATTTATCAACCTCAATCCCGGACTTAGAAATCTTATGGCTAGAACTATCTTACCTTTCCATAAAGTGGTATTTTTCCCCATTTAGCACAAAGAATTGTTGTCTTCACACATTTGAGCATTTGTCTAAATGGCAAAGCAAGAGGAGAAAGATCGCCGAAAAACCGAGAAAACATCCAGAATACTTCCATGGTTTTCCCAATCATATCGGGAAAGATTTCAACTCATACACCTTTGGAACGAGCCCGGTGCGTTTGCATACCCAAAAAGCATGCGACGATAGGCAAATGTCCTGTAAGGGCAGGTGAAGGTAGTCTTCTCTTGATCAAGTGGGTCAATTGGGATCTGAAAGTAGCCGGAGAATCCGTCCAAAAAGCAATAGTACTCATTTCCGGCTAATCTTTCAAGCATCTGATCCATAAATGGAAAGGAAATGGTCTTTATGAGTTGAAATCATTGAGTTTTTCGTAATCGATGCAAACGTCCCAGGCCCGTAACCAACCTAGTGGTAATTTAATTCATTTTCTTTCATTTTTCTCGACCACGATTATGCCTCCCTTGCTTAGGACACAATGAACCGGAGCTTACCCATGTGACTGTCAAGTGGGTAAATTAACCCTGCATCAAGAATATCATAACTTCTTGATTAATAACCTCATGGATTTTATGGGTGTTAACCCTTCACAGATGTTGAACTACGGTTTGGCATTTTCCTCCTATCCAAATCTTTTGGTGTGCAAAAATGTGTGATATATCCCCTTAATAATCAAAATCTTCTAAGCTATGGCAGTTTTATTGTGACTTAAGAACCTTGATCAGGGCGGTATCCTCAACTTTATAAGTTTTTAAGCGATTATGAACGTTAATTTTGTCATCACACCTTACTAAAAATAATACTCAAGATGTATGATAATCTTGGTTCAAGGTCAGGATCATCTTCACACAGATTATAATCTTTTCAGGAACATCATTTCACCAACTAGGTGACGGAGGAATTTGGGTCACTATTGATTACACTTAGACTTAACAATTCCTCAAGGTAAACAGTAACTCCCTCAGAACAGTAATGCCAGTCTACAAAACCGTGGTATGAAATCAACAATTTCAAGAAATTCATCTATCATCTTCCTTTAGAAAATCACTTCCCTCTGAAGGGAGTTAAAGATTGTAGTCCTTTATTAACAGATCTTAATGAGTCTTGACAGACTTATAGTCCCTTGAATAAATCCACAGATACTATGAGAGACAAGGACTGTGAATATAAATATTGACCGGATATAATCAATATCTATATACCAATATAAACACACGAAAAAAAACAAATACTAAATTGCTAATACTATTACTAGTTTGATTGTAAATACTCCGAATCAACTGATAATGTTTAGCAAAACTATACTATGTTCCGTTATAAACATAAGGAACCCTCAAACCGCTTTAAGAATAATGCTTATCTCTTCCTAAATCAACGCTAATTGAGAACTATTACTAAAATGACCACCAACAGACTTAACTGTCTGAAACCCAGGATGTGTTGGTGATTAGATGTGTATGTTAGGGATTGAATGGGCAGAAGGTTGAGGTGAGGTGTTGATTGGGTTATGATCAAGGTGAAGATATGTGTTGAATGAAGCTGAGGTGTAGATCAGCTAAACATATTTGAGAAATTAAAACAACTTCCTGCCCTAAAAAACCCTTTATTCTCTTCAATTATGCTAAAAAACCTTCATTTGAGAAGAGCGGAACAGAATAAACTACTGAGTGTTGTTGAAGCTATGTCTCTGCATACCTAGGCATAAAGATTGGACAAACCTAGGGTACATCAAGAAACTTATGTGGACTAAGATATTTAAGACACCAAATGGGTCAAAGATCATCCGAAAAATGACTATTCTAGATTGTGCTAAAACAAAAGCAGCAGCTAGCAATATTACTACTAAACCTGCTCCCAAAGCAGTCTTTCTTATGGCTTAATACAATTATGAAGAATATATATGTATAAGAAACCTCCATTGAAGGTGAAAATCACCTTTTTGAAAGGATAAACTTATCTAATCAGTTAGCATAGGCCCATCAAACGCAGCCATCTACGCGCCAATTGATCAAATATCCTGTATGGGACGAGATGCAACTTATCTACTCCATCTTGAACCATCCAACAGAATTTTACGCCCGTAGAGAACCACCTTCCCAAGTGATTGCAATTGAGTGTCCATCGTAGTAGCACATGAATCTTGACGGTCCATATCATCATCAAAATCGCACAGATCCTCCAAAAATGTCTATAAAGTAGAACACACACCGCTGGATTCTTGTAACGAGAGCATAAAAATGTATGACTTCCGTGAGTGATGAAAGTCAATGATCTGATGAAACCCTGGCACTAACCCTGTTTTTGTGGTAGATTTCTCCAGAAATGCTACCATGTTATGCTTGTCACAAAACTCTAGATTTGCCATGAGTAATGATGTGAGTGATGGAGTGGGATATGATCGTGTATGTATGAATTAGGGCTGGAGAGAGTGAATTTCAATGTAATCGAGAAACAGGGATAGTATAATTACCAATATTAATTAAAGAGAAATTTGTGAATAAAACATATAATAATATTGATCCACGTAAGTCCAATTGTCAAACTCCCTATTCCATAGGTATTTGGACGGAAATATCTCAACTACTCTCTTAATTAATGAAAAACAGACAGCTAGGCCCAAACATGTACTAACGTCATCCCGCAGTATTAAGTTAGGCCACACATAATAAAGTTGCCTAGCCAGTATTAACTTTCTCCACCCTTAAGCATGTACAAACCCATATGTCTCAAATACTTTAAAGAACACCTTCCACACAATCGCTCTTTCTGTTTTTAGGCTCACATTTCTATCTCCTCAATTCTTTTGCTCACTTTGCACTCTTTCTATTATTACGACAGTTTTACTCTCTTTCTGTTTTTTAGGCTCACAAGTCATCATCTCAATTCATTTGGCTCACTTGCACTGAAAAGCAAATCATACTTTCTAATTTCACACAGCTCTCTATTTTGTTTTTAAACTCCCAATTCTCTCTTTGTTTTTAGCTCACAAAATCAACAAAGTGTAGTTTTTGGCAAACTACCACCATAAACGGATTTGATGAGTCTTTAACCCCCCAAAAATTTAGTCTTTGCTTTTGGACTACCTTGGCTTCATCTGAAAACACTTGGTCAATGATAACCGTATATTTTGATAAACATCAACTATAAACGGATTTGAGAAGTCTTTAAACCAAGAGCCTTTTGCTCTTGACCGAGCCAATAGCTTCATTATGTACAAACAAGGTGCTTGAGGACCATATAGTTTTTGAAGTAAACAATCAACTATCTAAGGATTTGGGTAGTCCCTTAAACCAGTAGTTTCGTATTGCTCTGGACTAGTCAACTCTAGATGTCTAAAAGACTGTGAATTGGATGACCATTGTTTTGTGGCGTTTAACGAACCAACACTTTAGAACATACCATCATGTTTCTCCCCTCAAAAGATCCATTAGACCTTAACATCAATTTCACACTTCATTGTATATTCCAGAAACTGTTAGCTTAAAACCAAAAAAACAAAAATCCAAACAGGTTCTGGGTTAACAGTATTAAATGTTATGCACAGCTATACAAAGAATACCTAAAAATCACTAAGCCGACCAAAATAAAAGAAACAGTTATATAAACAAACAGTATAACATAAATACCCATAGCTTAACACCAAATGGCCCCAAAATCTCTTGTGTTGTGTTTGTAAAAGTTTGTAAAATGATATACTGATAGTGTTTTTGTAAATTAATAAGCAAGATTATAATTAGTACAGCTAATTATAATTAAAACTGTTGTAAAAACTGTTACTAATAATATATATTACTTTATATCTACTGCTAGTGATTTTTAAAGGTATCATTGTTAATCCTGTTGGCATAACACTTAATACAGTTAACCAAAACCATTTTTGGATTTTGTTTTTCTTTGGTTTTAACTAACTGTTTCAGGATATACAATAATGTGAAATTGATGTTAGTCCATAATGAATCATTTGAGGGAGGAAACAAATGTTGTTCTTAAAAGTGTTGGATTGTTACAACCACACAACAAATGGTCCATCAATTCACCATGTCATAAAACATCAAGAGTTGACTAGTCCAGACAAACGACTACTGGTAAAGACACCCAAATCCTTTGATAGTTGAGTTTACTCTAAACTATATGGTCCACAATGCCACCAAGTATTGTACAATAAGCATTGGCTAGCCAGAGCAAACGGCTACTGGTAAAGAAAAAAGGACTTCTCAAATCCATTATATTGATAGTTTACTCAAAACTATACGGTTATCATTGCACCATGTTTTTTCAATGAAGCAATGGCCTAGACCCAAAGCAAACGACTATTGTGTAAGAACTCATCAATCCCGTTTATGGCTGGTAGTTTTTGCAAAAAACTACACTTTGTGGTGATTTTGTGAGCCTAAAACAAAAGAGAGAATTGGTGAGTTATAAAAACAAAAAAAGCTGTGTGAGAAAAATAAAAGCAGTGCAAAGTGAGCCAAAAGAATTGAGAGATTTACTTGTTAGCCTACGAAACAGAAAGAGAGCTGTGTGAAAAATAGAAAGAGTGCAAAGTGAGCCAAAAGAATTGAGAGATGAATTGAGAGTCTAAAAACAGAAAGAGAGATTGTGTGAAGTTTTTCTTTAAAGTTTTGCAAACCTATGGAGTTTGTACTGCTTAAGGGTGGAGAAGTTTACTACAGCTAAGGCAACTTTAGTACTGTTTAGGCCAACTTATACTGCTTGGAATGACCGTTAGTGACTGTTTTTAGGGTGCCTAGACAGAGTATTCATTTAATTTAAGAGAGTCGTTGTGATATTACCTGCCAAATAACTATGAGAATATGGTTAGACCAATTGGACTTTCGTGGATCAACTATAATATACATAATGTTTTTATTCACAACATTTTCACTTTACTTAATATTGGTCAAATAATATCTCTCTGTTTTCTCGATTACATTGAAATTCACTCTCTCCAGCCCTAATTCATACATACACGATCATATCCCACTCCATCACTCACATCATTACTCATGGCAAATCTAGAGTTTTGTGACAAGCATAACATGGTAGCTTGTCTGGAGAAATCTACGGGTAGTGCAGGGTTTCCATCATATTCATTGATATTCATCACTCGAAGATCATATCTTTTATGCACTAACAAAGAAAACCAGCGGTGTGTTCTCCCTTAAAAGACAATTTTGGAGGACTGCTGAGATTTGACTGATGATAATGGCAACCTCAAGAATCATCTACATCGATGACACTTCAATTTGCAATCACGAAGGTTCTCATACTGCGTACATCAGCAAGTTGATGATCAAGATGGAGTTTCATCTCTTCCCACTACAGAGATATTTGCTCAATTGGCGCGTATGGGCTATGCTACTGATTCAGATAAGTTAACCTATCAAAAAGTGCCAATTTCCCCTCAATGGAGGTTTCATATACACTAAAATTCTTCACTGATAATGCCCTAAAAGACTTATGCTTGGCGCAGTATTTAGTAGTAATATTGCAGCTGGCTGTCAATGTGTTTTTACCACATATTAGAAAAGTCAATTTTTCTAGGATGACTTTGACCATAAGGTGTCTAATAAATCTGAGTCCCCCCAAAAGTTTTTGATGTAGCCCTAGGTTTATTCCAACAATGGCCTAGACATGCAGGAGACATAATCTTCAACAACACTCAAAGTTTAATCTGTTCCCTATCCTCTCACCATGAAGGTTTTTAAGCACATGAAAGAGAATCAACACAGGGTTTTAGGGCAGAAGTTGGATTTATTTTCCAAATATGTTAGCCGCTCCTACACCCTCCAGCATTCACTTCCAACAACATATCTCACCGTAACATACCACCATCTCACCATCCCCCACCTCAACCATCTCCCATTCAATCCCTCACATACACAACTGAGCCCACACATCCTGGTTCAACAGTTAAGTCTCTTTGTAATTTTCGTAACTTATCAATAGCGTTGATTTAGGAAGAGAAAGCATTATCTCTTAACGCGTTTAGGGTTTCCTTAAGCTTATAAAAGGAACATAGTAATAGTATTGTAAACATATCATTTGATTGAGTATCACAATTCAAATAGTAATAGTAATAGCAAATTAAGTTATTTGTTTTTTTGGTGTTTATCCTGGTATAGATATTGATATTCGCGTCAATATTTATATCACAGTCAGTGACTCTCATAGTAACTTTGGATTTATTCTAAGGGACTATACATCCGTTCAGACGTCATTCAATCCTGTAATAAGGAACCTACATCTTTCACATCCTTCAGAGGAAAGTGATTTTTTCTAATGGAAGAAGATCGCATGAATTTCTATGAAAATGAAGATTTCAATACCATCCCAGGTTTTGAATCAAATAGGCATCTATGATTCTGAGTTAGATACTGTTTACCTTGAGTGAATTTTAAGTGTAATCAATAGTTGACCCTAATCTCCCTCCGTCAACCATTTAAGTGAAAATGAATGTTCCTGAAAAGATTAAATCTTCGTGTGAAGATCATCCTGACCTTGAACTCAAAGACTTATCATCCCATCTTGAGTATTCATTTTTAGAGGGTGATGACAAATTACCCGTCATAATCGCTAAAAACTTAAAAGATGAGGATAAAAACGCAACCACCAACCGCCCTGATCAAGGTTTCTTAAGTCACAAAACATGCCATAGCTTAGAAGATTTCTGATAATTAAGGGGATAAATCCACATTTTTTGCACCCAATAAGATTTTGATGGAGAAAATGCCAAACCCGTAGTTTCAACAATCAGAGAAGGGTTAACCCAAAATCCATGAGGTTATTAAGCAAGAAGTTATCAAACTTCTTGATGCCGGGTTAATTTACCCCATCTCTGACAGTCCCTGGGTGAGCCCGGTTCATTGTGTCCCTAAGAAGGGAGGCATAACCGTGGTGAAAAATGAAGAAAATGAATTAATACCCACTAGGTTGGTTACGGGATGGCGAGTTTGCATCGATTACCGAAAACTCAATGATGCAACTCGTAAAGACCATTTCCCTTTACCATTCATGGATCAGATGCTTGAAAGATTAGCCGAAAATGAGTACTATTGCTTTTTGGACGGATTCTCCGGCTACTTTCAGATCCCAATTGACCCCCACTGATCAAGAGAACTCCTTCACGCTTCCCTTACGGACATTTGCCTATCGAACTGCATGCCTTTTTTGGTTATGCAACGCACCGGGCACGTACCACAAGTGTATGGTTTGAAATCTTTCACGATATTAATGAGAAAACCTATGAAGTCTTCATGGATGTTTTCTCGTTTTCGGCGATTCTTTCTCCTCATCTTTCCCATTTAGACAAAAAGCTCCAAAGGTTGAAGACAGACCACTCTGTGCTAATTGGGAAAAAATAAACCACTTTATGGACAAGGAAAGAATATCCTTAGCCATAAGATTTCTAAGTCGGGATTGAGGTTGATAAATCAAAAGTTGATGTCATTAGCAAAAATTACCTCATCCCACTACCGTTAAGGTATTCGCGGTATTTCTCTTCTCACTCGTCAACGCAGATTCTACCGCCGATTTATACAGATTTTCCAAATCGCCCGGCCTATGACCCCCCTCCTTAAAAATGAAACTCCATTATCTTCTCGAATGAATGCATCGAAGCATTTGAAACCCACCAATAAGAAGTTAACACAGGCTCCAATTCTAGCTGCAACCCATTGGGACTTGCCCTATAGAAATCATGTGGGATGCAATGATTTGCTGTTGGAGCATGCCTAGGGCAAGTAAGAGACCAAGCACTTCCAAGCCGATTACACTATGCAGGCAAAACTAAATGACTGAGGCTCAATCATCATTATACTACAACGAAAAAGAATTACTTGCCGTAGTGTATGCTTTCGAGAAATTCCGGCCATATCTTGTCTTGTCCAAAAGCATAGTGTATACGGACCATTCGGCTCCAATACTTGCTTGCTAAGCAGGATGCTAAGCCAAGATTGCTCCCGGTGGTTTTGCTGGCTCCAAGAATTTGATGTCGTTATCGTGATAAAAAAAAGTAGAAGAAAAATCTCGCCGCAGACCACCTTTTCAGACTTGAAAATCCCCATCAAAGTGAACTCGAGAAAAAGGAAATTACGGAAACATTTCCTCTCGAGACACTTGGGATGGTTACCTTTCGTGGTGATGATAATGCCCCGTGGTTGTTGATTTTGGCCAAACTACCATGCGTGAATTTTGTGATCTAAGGAAAAATGGTCCGTCTTAGCAGAAAAGAAAGTTTTTCAAAGAACGTCAAACATCACGTTTGGACAGATCCCTTCATATTTAAGAAATTGCGGATCAAGTGATCTCGGCGTTGTGTTTCATGGCAAGAAGCTTTTGACATTCTTAAAGCTGTTGCCACAGGGACCCATCGGGGGACACTAAAGAAAAAACTGCCAATTACCCAGCTAAAAAGATCTTTGATTCATGATTCTATTGCCGACACGATCTACTAGGATGCCCACAGACTTTGTACACCCAATGTTACATATTCTACGTCAAGGTAAAATTCGCACAGGATGAGATGCCACAACACTCTATCCAGTTTGCGAATCTTTGATAATTGGGGCATTGACTTTATGGGCCGTTCCCGGTCTTCAAGAGGGAAATAATATATACTCCTAACACGGGCCAGTGCTTATTTCTCAAAATGGGTTGAAGCGAAAGCGCTCTCTCACCAATGACGCTCGAGTGTTTGCAAAATTCTTAAATCTCTCTTCCCAATTCCGTGCCCCCTCGAGCTATCATAAGTGGATCGCTAGGAAACCCAATTTTGCAAATGACCAATTTGCAAGGTCATGCTTAAATTACGGAGTCACTCATCGTCGCTCACCACCGCGTATCCTCCATAAACAAGTGACAAAGTTGAGGTATCTAATCGTGGTTAGAACGAATTCCTTGAAAAGTACCCGTGGCAAAAATCGTGCCGCTTGGTCAATAAATTAGATGACGTACTTTGGAGCTTTTCGCACAGCTTACAAAACAACCATCGGTGTAACTCCATAACAAATTAGTGTACGGGAAGGCATGTCATACTTCCGATGAGCTCAAGCACAAAAGCTACGGGCCCATAAGCATACAAACTTTGATCTAAGAACCACCGCGGGTGATCACAAAAAGTTCAACTCAATGAACTTAATAAACTTCGTGATCTATGCCTATGAAACTCTTTGACTACAAAGAGAATCATGACTACCAAAATTAAAAAAAACCGCTTTCAACGTCGGTGAACGAGATCCTACATCTATAAACTCTAGATTGAAGATTTTCTCGCAAGCATAAGAACCCGCGTGGATTTGACCATATTCACTGTAACCCTGTTTTTTCCATATGGCCACTGTCGAGTTATCCTAAAAAACTCCGGAGCCAAATTTCAAATGAATGGTCAACGTTTGAAGTACTCACTTAGGAGGGGACGTCCCACAATTGGAGTTTTTAGTCCCGTATCTCCAGACGTGTTACCCCAAGAACCAATAAAAACGAGGGACGGTCAAGCAAAGACGACCTTAAACAAGTGCTTCGTGGGAGGCACCCTATGCTTATCATAGTAAAAAAAATGAATAAAAGTGATTTTTCTTTGTTGTATGGAGGCTTCGCCTCTACCTTACCCTTTTCGTGTTTGTGTTTGTGTGATTAATCCAGGATTCCCGATTGTGTGAAGATTCCCGGCTTTGGTATTTTATCAAGAGTTTTACACATCCTCAGCTTCCATTTTGAGAATCCTCATAACCAAACTAATCAACCAAGACTAACGTTTTATCTTTTGGCACACTTAATAAACGGCCTTAGATTTACGTAGGTACCCCTTTCAAAACATCGAGGACGATGTTTAGTTCTAGTATGGGGGGTATCTATCGATTTGATTGTAGCCTTCAGCCAATGTTATCAACGTAATCCCGTTATTTAGCCACCAAAATATTTGCAAAAATACAAAAAAAAATGAAAAAAATAAGTTTAATGGTAGAATGAGAATAATTTTTGACTCGAACGGTGCTTATATGACCCCTAAGCAAGTTCCTCAACTTGCCCGCTTGTAGGCTAACTTACACGAATTCTAGCGTTCACTTTTATTTAAAATAAGGTGAAGAACAAGAAGTGATAGAGTTAAATATAAGTTATGTGCTGAGCAAGATTCTTCTAAAACTTATATGAGTAACTTGGCTTTTCCCTCATTAGCTTCTAATCCACCTAATCAAACTGCTCATTTCAATTCACTAAAGTCAATCGAAGTTTTTAAGAAAAAGCTACAAATGTAACTTGATTCTTTAAATGCAAGGTATTTTCTGTTTTTTAGTAAATTGAAACGTTAAAATCCAAAGAGCATGAATGAAATATGAATGCAAAAATGCATGAAATTGAAATTATGCCAATGAAGCATACATTTGAGCATATAGAAGCAAGGTAAAAAGATGTGTCGTGATATCCCCTTTTCCGCTAACCCCGAGGTGGGGGTTCAAACTAAGACGTCTTTACATCTAGGATTTGGTGTGTTTGATTATCCTCACCAGAAACGAGGTCTAGGTGAGAGGTTCAAACTAAGATACCTATCCTTAGGCCATATAGGAAGAAAAAGGGTTCGGGGGGGTTAATGTGATTTACCCACTACGCTAGCAACGGGGTGGGTTTTCAAATTAAGAACACCGTCCGTTGTTTGTGATATCCTACTAGGAGCGAGGCCGGAGTAGTGGTATCAACTAAGCAACGCATCCTATCGTTAAGAAACTTAATGATTAAGATTGATAAAATGTTGCAAAAAGTTTTCTACCTTAAATTTTTGGTGCTTTAAAATCAAGTACAAAGTCCTATAAGGTGTTGCTTTGATTCTGATTCATCTTGAATTAATAACACTATGGAAATAAGTATGATCTATGGATGAGTTGACTTGAGTCCCCACATTAAATCTAACTATCCATGTTGGGAGTTAAAAGTACACAAGTCATAAGTATTATGCTCAACAGTTTAGATTATATTTGACAAATAGATCTTTTTAAATTTGATTGGTTTGGAACTATTGAAAAACGGAACGATGAATTATCCGTCAGGACATCCGTAGATTATTCTAATGGCTGCTTTCCTCATTCTATGATCCCAATGTTGATAAAATAAAGGAAGTCAAACAGGTAGTTAAGAAAAGAAAAAGAAAGGAAAATCCAAAAATATTAGGGATAGTTAGTGTACATATAAAAAATGGTGAAAACGGGACTTGTCGAAGCTATTGATTCTTTAGTTCCCCTTGACGAACACTTTGCTACTTTTCGAGGTAATTAGTCGAGGGGGTTCGAGATTCTTAGTTTTCTTGAGTGTTTACTTCATAACATTGCGTGAGGACACGGCAATACCTTAGTATGGGAGATTTTGGTATGTGCTTAATTACACATACCATTTTCCATTAAAAACGGACTTAAATGACTAAAAACGTACCAAAAATACATTGTATTTGTATGTTTTGCATTTGAATTGTGCAGGAACGGATATTCAAAAAGAAAGCCAAAAACAAACCAAACCAAGCAAGGGATGGAAAAGACCAAGTCAAGTCAAAGTCTAAAGTCAACCACATGAAGAAAATACAACTTGAGGGACTAAAACTGCCAAACCTCAAGTTGTATTACAAAAGAAAAAGACAAGGGTCGAAATTGCAAACCGGGCAAAGTTTGAATTGAAGTTATAAGAGAGGAGGGGCCAAAACTGCCAACCTACCCAAACTCCATTCTTCCCGCCCAAAACAAAACCCAGGTACATATGTGCGGATGTCTTCCCATACCTTCTCCCTGCACAACACTCAACACCCTTGATAAATCATTTCAACCACCCTCTATCCCCCCCCCCCCCCAGCTGTATAAGTGCCATGTTGGCAATCCCTTACCATTTCCAAGTATTTTTGATGGCTATGATTGACTCCAAAAAGCCACAAAAGAAATAAAAAAGGCTGGGATTTATATTTTAAAATCTCGCACACAACAAGCACAGTCTTTGTTTTTTGTCTCTCCAAAGAAGCATTGAGCAAGCCCAAAGAAGAAGACTTCAAGCTATAAATAGAGTCATTTATGTAACTTTAGAAGTAACTAGTTAGTTTTTATTTTTTAATATAACTTAGCATAATATTCAGTTCTATTAATCAAAACTTATTTTACAGCTTATTACTTTCATCACTTTGGTTAACACTTACAAGTTTAATGCAAATTTGAGGTTAAGTCAAAATACAATTCCAAGTGTTAAGTTTCTTATTTGTGTTTTTTGAGTTCAAAAGCACTCAATACAGCTAGTTTATAAGCTTTTTAAACTAAGTGAACCTAAGAAGATAATTAGATAAGAAAAAAATCACCTAAACAGCACTCTCAAATACACCAATACAGCTTGCTATATGGGTAAAGCCAGTACTGGATGGGCTTATTGACTCTCACTAGCTTTGTTTTATACAAGTTAGAGCTTGAATTCTTGGTTAACGCCCTGTTTTTGAGCAAGGTGTTGTAAGTTTCTCTTGTTCTTATTTTTCTATTTTTACTGCAGAACTGCTTATGAGTGCTATATTGACATGTTACCTAAAATTGCTTATTTATGCTTAATCATGATGTCCTAGTGCTTATTTTGCGTAATTGTTAGATTTTGAAAAATAGTTGTTGTCACTGTCTGAGTTAACACTGTTATGGAAATTAAGCTTAGTTAAAACTTTTAGATTGATTCAGCTTAATTAAGTGCTCATTCCTTAATTTAAGTCTGCTTATCAAGATGTTATATTTGTTAGTTTTGATAATCTGTTTTAATAAATTAGGATTAAAATCAGCTTAAAATAAAAAAACAAATGGATTTTTGATAACATTACGGGGAATTTTTCAACTAAGCAATACTAACCATATTTTAGTCGCTAGTTCACTTTATGAAACTTAAAAGGCTAGCATACTAACTCCAAGTTATACTGATAGTACAAACAGTTAGTACTGAGGTGTGATCAATTTTCCTTATCAGCTTAATATTTCTCTTATTTAAGAGTTCCAAAGCTTTTTAGAGTTAGATTAAACCATTTTCCTTTACTGTTTTTAGGATTAAGCTATTAAGCTTTTTTCCTTTCAAAGTAATATCAATAGTGTATCAGTTTTGTAGCTTTTTAGCTTAATTGCCATTCTAGTTTAATCCCCTAGTTGCATATTCTTATTACTGAGTCTTATTTGGGTTATGGGTAAATAGACTGTTTAGGCTATTGCACCTTTTCTTGTTTCATTGTGTTTTGTTAAAGCTATCAGTACTAACTTAAAGCTAGCAGTACTAACTCAAAGCTGGCGGTACTAACTCCAAGTTAGTACTGTTAGTACTGTTGTTAGTACTGCTGAGTTTTTCTTGCTTAATTTAGCTTAATTGTTTTTTAAATTTGCTTATTTAGAATTATGTTTAGCTTTATTTGTTGTCTTAAGCCTTATTTGAGCTTATTGTGTCCATATTAAAAAAGTTTATTAGGGTTTTTTTACCATTTTCTAGCTTTATTGCTTGTTCCCAGCTTATTTACTTGCTTATTTTTATGTGCATTTGCTTTATTCAGTGTCATGCCCAATCATTCCTTGTCATATTCAAACATCGATTATCAATTCGTCTTTCAATTTTCAATTCAAGCCGCGTAGTGACTAACGACCCGGAGACTCTCTATACTTGCTTCCATTTCATTGTCTCGCGATTACAGATCCCTATTAGGAGTATATTACATTATTTAGAATTTATTTGTAGTATAAATATGTGGTGGAGAAAGAAGCGAGTCACTAATCACATCATTTCGATTGTGTTTATGAAATTTCCAATATCCTACTATGGTATCAGAGCACAATGGGATGATTAGCTATGATTTGTAGAGTGCGTTTTCTTGGTTAGTTTAATCAAAAGTTAGTTTTTAAAGGTTATATCTTGTTTTCTGGTTTTCATTGATCTAGACATTTTTGATGTTAAGGTGGGGAGTTCATGTTTTTATAGCTTATGGCATAGCCTTCTAGTACCAAGTTTGTGCAAAGAATCCAAGCAAAAACATTCCAACAGTTATTTTTAGGTGTTTTTAGGTGAAAAACCAAGTTTTTCATTCCAGCGAGTTAGATCACTGTTCGCAGTTCTTCGTAGCGAGTTAAGTCACTGTACTGGCGAGTTGTCAGAATAGTACACTGTGTGTCAGTAAGTACAGTGTCAGCGAGTTGTCGTCTTGTGCAGGTAGCGAGTTAAGTCCAGCGAGTTATCTTCTCTTACAGGTAGCGAGTTGGATCTAGCGACTTATAGGTAGCGAGTTGGATACTAGCGAGTTAAGCATAGCGAGTTACAGGTTTTTGAAGATCTTTTTCTAGCGACTTGTGAACAGGAACTATGTCTAATTAATTTCTGGCCAGCGAGTTGTCTACTCTCTTCCAGTGAGTTAAGCATAGCGAGTTACAGGTTTTTAAAGATATTTTTCTAGCGACTTGTGAACTGTGTCAATTTAATTTCTAGCCAGCGAGTTGTCTACTCTCTTCCAGCGAGTTAAGCATAGCGAGTTACAGGTTTTTGAAGATCTTTTTCTAGCGACTTGTGAACAGGAACTCTGTCAATTTACTTTCTTGCCAGCGAGTTGTCTACTCTCTTCCAGCGAGTTACATCCAGCGAGTTGTTGATTTTTTTGGATTTTTGAACTAAATTCTTCAACCTGTAATCCTAACAACCTTTTACAAAAATTCACCATTTCACACAATCAATCACTACTTTTAACATACAATCACTAATCATTGTTCGATCAACTTAATCATTTCACAATCTATTACGATGGCTAATCTTTCGAAAGACATCCAATGTGCCGGTTCAGATACCCGACCACCTATGCTTAATAGGACTGACTTTGCATCATGGCAACAACGTATTCGACTGTATTGTCGGGGTAAAGAGAATGGTGTGAACATTCTAAAGTCAATTGATGAAGGACCATTTCAGATGGTGACATTTCGGGAAACACTAGCTGAAGGGACTGAAGGTGCCCCACATCTAGGTCCAGAACGACCATGAGTCTATTCTGACTTGTCACCTGAAGATAAGGAAAGGTACAATGCTGTCATTCAGGCAACGAACATTCTACTTCAAGGGCTGCCAAAAGATATCTACTCTCTTATCAATCATTACACCGATGTAAAGGACATATAGGACAACGTAAAGATGCTCCTGGAAGGTTCGGAATTAACAAAAGAGGACCGTGAATCACAACTGTATGATGACTTTGAACACTTCCGTCAGAACAAGGGAGAAACCATTCACGACTACTATGTCCGGTTTGCCAAACTCATCAATGACATGCGGAACATCAAGATGACCATGTCCAGAATGCAGCTGAACTCCAAGTTTGTGAACAACACTGATGCCTGAAATGGGGTAAATTGAACTGCAGTGAAACAATCAGAGATAGAGGACCCAACTATGATCAGTTGTATGCTTATCTGAAGCAACACGAGGCACATGCCAATGAGAACAAAATGATGCTGGATTGATTCACTCAACACACTGTAGATCCACTTGCTTTGATGTCAAATGTCTCACACCAGCAGCACTATTCATAATCATCTACAACTTCACCATCCACATATGTTCCACTACACTTTGCTGACAACACTCAACTTGATTCGAGACTCTCTCCAACAGACAACTTAATTGAGAATTTAACCAACACACTTGCCCTACTCACCCAATCATACAAAATATACCTACCTCAAACAAACAATCAACTCAGAACATCATCAAATACAAGGAACCAAGCTACAGTTCAAGACGAGAGAGTTGTGGTTCAGAATGTTTAGGGTCGACAGAATAGAGGTCTGGGGAACAATGCACGTGGTGGAGGTGCAGCTGGTTACGGGGGAGCACAAAACAGAGTTGGGAATGCTAATCCAGGTCAAGCAAGGCAGATTAAGTGCTACAACTGCAACGGTATATGCCACATAGCAAGGAACCATACTTAACCCAAGCATCCACAGAACTCTAAATACTTTAAAGATAAGATGTTGCAGTGGCAGCTCAGAGAATGGATGCATTGATGAAGACAGTTTATAGTTATTGCAGGTGGACAAGACAACGCTATTGATGAAGATGTGGATGAGCAACCTGTTTAGGACTTAGCACTCAATGTGGATAATGGGTTTCAAGCTGATGATTGTGATGCTTTTGATTCTGATGTTGATGAGGCTCCCACAGCACAAACTATGTTCATGGCTAATCTATCATCCGTAGATCCTGTTTATGATGAAGCTGGTCCATCTTATGATTCAAACATTCTATCTGAGGTACACGACCATGATCACTAGCAGATTGCTAATTTGTCAAACTCATAAAGAACACGATGATGCATGACGATGTAACAACCAACCTACGTTGTATGGTTCAGCATGCTATTACACGAGTTATATTAATATGATTCCTTAATGAGCATATGTTAAAGGACAACGCAGTACCGTTTGTACAAGTAAGTACTTCCTTGGTTTCCAAATGATGCATACATGATGATATTCAATGATATGCATGAATCGCATGCCCAATCCGTCTCTGACACAACACGAAACACAGTAGTTGATAATTCATTAACTGCTAAACTTGCAACATATAAGGAACAAGTTGAACTGTATGAAAGACGGGCCAGGTTTGAATAACAACAGAGTACAAAAATTATGAACAATTTAAGAATAGTTATCACTGACTGTAATATTAAGGAAGAAAATTTGAAAAAGGAACTTCATTCTGTAAAAGTGCAACTTACTTCCACCATCAACCATAACAAGTCAATGGTAGAAGAAGTTACGTCTTTGAAAAAGCATTTTAAACAGAAAGAATACAAATACCTTGAAGAATTTTTAGACATGAAAGCTTTAAAAGAAAAGGTCAAGGATAAATTATATAAACAAGACCAGTCTCTTCAAACAGTTCACATGTTGTGTAAACCAAAGCCCTATTATAATGAATAGAATAAGGTAGCTATTGGCTACAAGAACCCTTTATGCCTCACCCGTGCAAAGCAAGTTCAGCCTGCTCTATATACCGGACATAGAAATTATACAAAAAACAATCATGTCCCGGCCATATGCACAACAACAGAGGATACCTAGAGATAGCTTAGCACACTAGGAGGGACAATGAAGACAAAACGAAAGACCCAGAATGAGTGAATCAAAGGTCAAGATTGCACCACCTGATACACGAAAGAGATTATCTAGCGACCTCACACCACAGAAGCAATTGACCCTGAGCAAATATTTTGGGTCTCAAGATCTTATCAAGATGAAAGCAGAAGCTCTCAAAAAGCAGACCACAGCCTCAAGACCTATCAAAGCGTTGACGGTGTATCCATAAAATACAAACCTCAACCTTGTCCCTAGGTTGCTTCGCAATAAAGAGTCATGTAAAATTAATAATTTTACACTCATACAACCTTTTTGGAATTGAAAAAACTGAAAAAAAGAGAATACACAACAAGGCTCACTGAAGGGGAAAGGGTTTTTTAAACAACCAAGGAATGTTATCTCACGAGGTCCATCTCCATTTTTAAAACACTTAAGAACATTTTGAGGCATCAAAAGGCTCTAACTAAAAATTTAAAGAAATGAAAGATGTTTTTGAAGAATTGGAAGCTGAGGATTGACCACAACTTGTTGAGAGTAAACCTATGAGATTGAACGAAAAACCTTCTTATTGCACATGATAATTTAATTGCTCCTGCTTTCCAAAGAAGTTTTTTCTGTTGCAACAACGAATTCTGATTTTCATGTATCTAGATTTTACTGAAATGCATGATGCTCACCCTATTGTTGGAGGCACGATGTCTGGAACTTAATCAAAGCTTTCTAATTTACGTGATAAGATTCAAAAAGATAATCATAATGAGTTAGTTAAACTGTTTTCCAATCTTGAGGTAAATTACTTAAACCTGCAGTTAAAGTATTAAAACCTTAAAGAAAGTTTTAAAAATAATCCATCAACCCCCGCTAGAGATACTCCTGATTTTGACTCAGTCTTTGTAATCGGAAAAATGAAAGCTTCCCTTCAAGGAAAGGACAACGTCTTCAAAAAATTGAAAACGCAAATCTCTCAATTGAAAGAGACCCGTAGTGAAGCAGACCGTACTCTTAATTTCATGACCTTAGATTTTCAGATCACTCAATTAACTGAAAAAGTCTCTGTTCTTCAAGAATAAAATTAGCTTTTTAGGGCAGAGAATGAAAAAGTTAAACAACATTATAAGGAATTGTATGATTCTATTAAGATCACGCTTGCTAAGCATATAGAACAGACAACGGCCTTGCTAACTGAAAATGAGAATCTGAATGCTCAAATACATGAAAATCTGAAATGCAACACTATGGAGTCTATAAAACCAAGTGTTCTTGCACCCGGTAGGTATGCTATAGATGTTGAACCAATTCCCCCTTACAATAGGAACAACAAGTAAGTTCATCTTTATTATCTCAAACATCTTAAGGAAAGTGTAGAAACCCTTCGCAAAATAGTAGAGGAAGCTAAGGTTGAAAGACCCTTAGATAGATCAACTGTCTTTGCTTTCCGTTACACTAAACACTCTCAGGAACTCTTAGAATATGCGATTAGCACTTGTCTGAAAGCCTTTAATCAACGAGATAAAAAGCAGGCTCCTACCCTTCTAATTAGGAAAAAACAAGTTATTTTTGACGAACAATGTGACACGTCAAATAGTAACACACACAAACATGTAAAGCAACAGAACACTCAAAAGACTAATGTTCATGTGCCTCTTTCTACAGGAGTAAACTGTTAAATGCTAGCGGATTATAGCCTAGGAGCAATACCAAGAAAAATAGGCTCTCACCAGCTAAAGGAGCTAACAAGAAAGAAATTAGAATAACGCCCTAAGACAAATAAGTTCACACTTAAGACCAAAATCGTGTGATTCTAGTAGGGAGCTCTAAGCGTACTGAATACTATTCGAATTCTGATTTCTGTTTTGCCATACATGTACAAATGTTTTAATTCTAAAATCAGAAGTGTTGTGTGGTTTGATATTACTTGTCAAACTTTAAAGACCCACTTCTATTCAAGAATATTCATAAATGATGTGCGCAAGGGGGGATAAGTTAAAAGTTAGAAACCTAAGCAAGGTTAGGCAAGTATGGGAAAGCTCACAGGCAAAGTGCATACCATGTTGGACATCCATGGAGACCCACGGGGCAGAATAATCACATTAGAGAACAGTAGCCCTGTAACTAGATACTAAACCCAAAGTCGCACCTGCTAAGCAAAACAACAGGCCTATTACTTGATCTAACCAACAGGAACCCAACCAAAATAGGGGATCTAAACTTTCACAACTCTACCATCTCGTCTGTTTATTCAAATGCAGTCGTACAGAACTCATCCTTTGGTATTTAGACTTGGGCTATTCAAAACATATGACGGGAGATCGCTCACGGCTCAGGAATTTATGAAAAAGTTCATCGGAGACAGTTAGATTCGGGAATGACATATTTGGTGCTTTATGGTTAAGGAGATTATGTGTTGGTGACAGTGTAATTCCAGGGTATACAATTGAACGGACTAGGACACAAATCCTTGTTTTATGTTTTTTATTTTTCTCTGACGGATAATTTTAGGCGTTATCTGATCTGGAGTTGCATTCATGAAACATTCATTTTTTATTTCGAGATACGATGATGGTGTTTGAAATTGATAAAGGTTCTTGCGGATCTAACTTGTACACTACTAGTTGAAGAGATAATGAATCCACTCCTATATTTCCTGTTGTCTAAGGCCTCAAGAACAAATCAAGGTTATTCATCGTCGTTTTAAACCACTTGACACTGGTATCATCAAAGACCTTGCAAGAAAGGACTTAGTCAGAGGTTTACCTAGATTGAAGTTTGAGAAAGATCATATGTGCTCTGCATGTTAACTAGAAAAGAGCAAAAAGCATACCCAAAAACCCAAAAACCGAAAACACCAACTTGGAAGTTCTTCATACCCTTCATATGATTTATGTTGAACCTATGCAGTGCAAACAATTAATGGAAGAATACATCTTAGTCATCTTTAGATGATTATTCTCGATTTACTTGGGTTAAGTTTTTGAGATCGAAATAGATGAAACCCCCAGGTCATCATCAAATTTCTAAAGCAAATACTAGGTCGTCTCAACAAGAAACAATTAGATACATCCGAACCAATATGGCACATAATATGTCAATAAAGATTGACTGCATATTATGAACGTTCAGCATTTTCACCAAAAGAACAGTTCCAAGGACTCCACACAGAACGCCGTAGTCGAAAGACGGAAAAGTGGGGGGGGGAAAAAAAGAAACCGTACTCTTGTAGAGGCTGCTAGAACAATGCTGATATTTTCCAAGGCTCTGATGTTTTTATAGGCAGAAGCTGTGGCGACTACTTGTTACACCCAAAATCGATCCCTCATTCACACCCGTCATGATAAAACCCCATATGAACTGGTGCATGATAAGAAACCTGATCTTACCTTTTCCATGTCTTTAATGCTCTTTGTTACCCTACAAATGACAGCGAAGATCTTGGAAAATTACAACCCGGTGATATTGAATTTATTCGTGGCGATGCACCAAGCAGGAAAGGTTATAGAATCTACAACAAGAGAACTCGACGAACCATGGAAACTATTCACGTTCAATTCGATGAGCTGACTGAGCAAATGGCTCCTGTGCAACTCAGTACAGGACCCGCTCCTACTTTTTTGACTCATGGACAAATAAATTCAGGGCTCGTACCAAATCTGGTTTCTGCAGCACCTTATGTACCCCCCACAAATAAAGAACTGGATATTTTATTCCAACCAATGTTCAATGAATACATGAAACCTCCTCGTGTTGAAAGACCGGTCTCTCCTGCTCCAGCAGTTTCAGTCGCAATCAATTCAGCCAGTACACCTTCATCTACCACCATTGATCAAGATGCACCTTCTCCAAGTCATTCATCGTCATCTTCAGCATTACAATCTCCAAGTTTACATCAAGGCGTTGCAGCTGAATCTACTCTCATAGAAGACAATCCCTTTGCTCCTGTTGACAATCATCCCTTCATAAACGTATTTGCTCTGGAACCTAGTTCTAAAGCATCATCATCCGGGGATCTTAGTTCAGCAGAATCTCCTTATGTCTCTCAAACACTTCATCATCTCAGGTTATGGAGCAAAGATCACTCGCTAGATAATATTATTAGCAATCCTTCTCGGCCGGTATCCACCAGAAAACAACTGGCAACTAATGCCTTATGGTGCTTGTATAACTCTGTACTGTCAAAAGTCAAACCAAAGAACTTCAAATCTGCAATTACTGAAGATTGCTGGTTTCAAGCTATGAAATGAGATTTACGAATTGATCGTCTTCTAGTTATGGGAATTAGTAACCTCAACCAGACTTTGTCATGATTATTGCTCCAAGTGGATTTACAAAGATAAACTAAGTACGGAGGATCTCTAAAGAACAAGCTTGGGGTGTAGGGTTAAGACCAAGGATACGAAAGAGGAGGGCATTGATTTCGAGGAATCATTTACACCGGTTGCACGTATCGAGGCTATTCGTATCTTCATCGCCAATGCCGCCAGTAAAAACATGACCATCTATCAAATGGATGTAAAGATAGCATTTCTGAATGGCAAATTAAAGGAAGAAGTCTATGTTAGTCTTCTAGAGGTTTTCGTTGATTCAACCATTGTCGCCACTGTTTATCGTTTTGAAGATGCTATTATACAATTAAACAAGCTCTCGGGCGTGATATGATACATTGTCACGATTTCTTCGGAAATAAATTTCCAAGGTGCGGTTATCCTACACTAATCAACGTCAGAAAACTAGGCAAACAATATTCTTCTTGTTTCAAAATATATGTAGAATATATTATTTTTGCTCGACCGACCCAAATCATTACTTTCTGATGAATGAGTATCTAAATTCAAATGTCAATGAGGGCAAATGTCTTTTATTCTTAGTTTACAAGTTTTCTCAAAATCTCGGAGGCATTATTTATTAATCAATTAAAATTTGCTCCCCCCCCTTGAAATATTACAGAAATTTGGGACTAGATTCGTGTGACCCTTGATACACCCATGGTGGATCGACTTAAACTGGATGAGGACCCCTTAGGGATTCCATTTGATTTAGTACTCATTTCGTAGTATGGTCGGCTCCCTAATGTATCTCACTGCCAGCAGACCCGACCTTGTATTCGCTGTATGCATGTGTGCTAGGTATCAGGCTTCGCCTACCAAAAAGCACCTTGAAGCACTAAACAGGTCTTTCGAATCTCAGCGGACCATTAATTGGGGTCCTTTGTATCCGAAAAGACACACTATGGCAAACTAACGCCTATGCAATGCGACCATCAGGTATGTCAATACAAACGAAGAAGATACGTCCGAGGAAGTGCTCAGTTCCTTGGAGATAAACTAGTCAGCTGGTCATCAAAGAAACAGAAGAGCACTGCGATCTCAACAACAGAGGCTGAATACATTACCATGTCTGGATGTTGTGCTCAAATACTTTGGATGAGATCACAGCTTACAGACTACGACTTTGTCTTCAATAAGATTCACTTGTATTGTAACAATCGCAGTGCCACTCCTGCTGAAATTAATGGTCCAGCCCCCATCCAAGCACATTGACATAGGATACCATTTTATAAGAGAGCAAGTTGAGAAAGGCGTAGTTGAATTGTACTTCGTGATGACGAATTATTAGCTCGCGGATATATTTAACAAAGCATTACCAAGAGATCGAATTTCTACTCCCGCGTCTTGGTATGAAGAGTATGTCTTCGGAAACTCTTAAACGTCTTCAGGAAGGAGAAGAGGAGTAAAGGATGGTCCTCTTATATCCTATGTAAATATGTATATAGCTAAAATCGAAAAAGAAAATACAAAAATATAAAACCTACAAAAACCATAAAAATAAGAAAATAAAAAATAACAAAAATAGTTTTTCAGGACATGTCTTCTGTTTATCAATGCAACACCCCCATTTTTACATATAGCAGCGGAAGCAAATCTGGGGTATTACTTCATGGATACAACAATCATAATCATAGAAAATGACTCAAAAGATACGTTATCATTCATTTAAAATCAGAGTTTTACAAAGGCAGGTCCCAAAATCTAGAAACATAAAATGTGAATGATAACAAGTTTTAGCCATCTTCAAGTCCATGCCACTCCGTGCCATAAGTTGCTCAATTACCTGAGATAAACATGCTAAAAGTTCAACACAATGGTTGAGTGAAATTCATAGGTTTGAAATGTAATAGTTAAATACAAGTTATCAAAATGGAAATATTGGTATTGCAGGGATAATTATCATGGAGAACATTATTATCATGGAGAACAGTATTATTACCCTAAACTCATGAATCACATAAGAGATATTAAAGAGATATTGGGAGATATTACCCAAAGAGATATTAAAGAGATATTGGGAGATACTACCCAAAGAGATATTTAAGAGATATTGGGAGATATTACCCAAATAGATATTTTCATGTCTTAGCAATAATATATCAGGATAGCATATAGTTTAGAAAACACTTGCATTCATGGTTTATAGTAGGTATCACGGGTTTATAAAGTATGTGAGGTTATGAACTCATAAGTCCTATGAAAAGTAACACATTTGTATGAAGATAAACAGTATATAAAAGAAGTTTGATAACAATCATGTTATTCCCCCCTCAGCGGGTTTATAAAACATGTAAATAAGTAAAGGCGAGGTTATAAACTTCACCTTAAGTAGTTGTAATAAATATTCCAAAATGAAAGCGGGCGACCTTATCACAATCTTAAAGGAAGGAGTGATATACAAATGATCAGTAAACAGCCCGTCCACGCAACCTGAGTAAATATGTCAAGGTCTTAGATTAGATAGTACTCTAGAACTTTAGGGGGGGGGTTCAGAGAGTCCCAATATGTTATGAGTTTGATTGGAAAGTTTTGGAATTATTGTATCACCGATCTGAGTCATCATAATTCAGAAAGTCATACAATA
The DNA here is from genome assembly GCA_026074375.1 of Tanacetum coccineum. NCBI lineage: Eukaryota > Viridiplantae > Streptophyta > Magnoliopsida > Asterales > Asteraceae > Tanacetum > Tanacetum coccineum. Next base: position 32,702 of record BQNB010048026.1, read on the forward strand.
AAACATTTGAGAGTCTAGGGCACTTTAAATCGTAACCCACAACTCCGTGAGCAGGGGAACGTAATACCAAATAAACCCCTTAATATAAGCCTCCCCTATATGGTGATACATGAAATCGGTTTTAAGCGTTTTGACAATAATCTGGAAATGAGAAGCACGAGAAGCGTTAATAAAGTTATTCTTGTAAGTTATTAACATGTTTAATACATTTTTTTAAAAAGTTACATTTTAGACTTAGATGAAAAATGGCAAAATATACCCTTTGGATTTGCACTTTTACGAGTTTGGTCCTTCTAGTTTAAAAGATATACAAAGTAACCTTGCACTTTGAAAAGTGACATGATAGACCCCTATAGTTATAACTTTGATAAAATGACAAATTCATTTCCTTTTAAGTTTTATAGAGTTCGAAAGTTACGATATATACCCTTGTATCGGAATAATATAGCAAAACAAATCCAAAATGCCAAGCAGCTTATTTTAAGTTTATAAATGATATAGCAGGATATAGCTTGTTAATAATAAGCAAAATATGAAGGTTTAACATAACGCAGATCAAAATAACGATTCAATTAACTCTAGAAGCAAAACGGGATAAAATTATGGTTTCAAAACAGTAAACGCGCGGTTTTAAGATCAAATTCCTTCAATAATCAATAAAAGGTTAGATTAACAATAATAAGCATGTTAGGAATGGATTATAACAAGCATTTAACCAGAATAACATTTAGTTTTAAAAAAAACCCAGAAAAATTAGGGATTCGGAGTACGTTTTTGGATCAAAATGAATATGATCATGAATTGAGTTATGACCACTTTAACAAGAGCATATTAGATCATATGAACATTATGAAAGCATAGAGCCAAATTTAATCCTTAAAACCAGGGTTGAGCTAATTGATCAAGAACGTGTTTGAAATGGGGGTCCTTTTCACTCCTTCGTACGCCTAGAAAATGGACAACGGGGCATCAAGGCTTCAAATACTCTCTTGATTCTGATCTTGGGTCATAATAGGATCATATGGAGTAGAAATAATGATCATGATCCTGGGTTTGAGCTTCGAGGAGCAAAAATGGAGTCGTATGGGTCGTTTGGGTCAAAATGAGCTCGTACGCCTAGTTTCTTCACTTCGGGTCTTTGAATCTTCAAAGCTTTGCTTGAATGATCTTCTTAGATGATCTCTAGTGATAACTATGGATCAGAGAAGGTTTGCTCATTGGGTATAGAAGAGGAACAAGTGGGGGATGAGAATGAAATGAAGGTTATGGCCTCTATTTATACTTGAAAATCATCTAGGTGACTAAGGGTTCTTTGATTCTAATCTAGGACACATGGGGGCTGATGTGGAGAGTCCATGGAAGGGATAAGTGGTGAGTAATCAAGCTAGAGATTCAATTTGGATAGGTGGAAACCCCTCATTGTGCCGCGGCTGATGTAGAGGAAAAGGATTGTGGCCAAGTTTGAGACCAAAAGAAAGGTTAAAAGAGTGAATAAGCTGGCTTAGGAGTAAATAAGGAGCTTGTCATTGATGTGCTTGCACTTGGAAGAATTTTAAAATGGGGTATAAAATAGCATGAAATCGGGTCGCGGTTTATTTTAGCCTTCTAGAGCTCGAACTCTTTCCTTGCTTAATATTTCTGTGCATGATCATAAGAAGATAGAAAACATGTTCTAAGGTTTGTGATAAGAAGTAATAACAAAATTCCAAGTGGTTTTGGTATAAAATGGGTCCAAAATGAGTAAGATAGTTCTCGGTTCAATTAGGCATATTAGGGTTTCCTTACGGATTTTGAGCTTATAATTGTGTGAATTGATCAAAGATGAATAGAATCATGATCTAGCCATGTATTAAGGATTACCATTGAAAATTGATTGGTGGTTTAAGTTAAACTGGGTTGAAAATGAGTGATTAAGCCACGGGTTCCATTTAGGGCATGTATTGAGTTCATTAGGGTTTTCTAGGTTTCTAACTTTTGTACATTGCTAGGAAAATGATAGATAATAGATTGTAAACTCATATTAAGAGTTTACAATGCCACTTGGTTGATTGTTCGGGATTAAAATTGTTAGAAACGAGTAAACCGGTAAATGATCATTTAGGTACGGTTAGAGTTTCACGGATTTTCATATTTTACTAAACATGAAATGAAATTATGAAATAAAGATTAATTGATTGTCATGGATTAAAAATAAGTTATACAACTTATTTGAGTGTATGGTTTAAGGTTTATGATGGATAAAAAACAAGAAACGGTCATGGTTAAGTATATGCTCGGTTAAGGTATCTAGTTTCATATCCATGAAATCTTATTAAAAACAGAAATGAATGATTATAGAATGTAAGAGAGTAATTTGACTATGATTTGTAACTTGTACTTGATGGATTATACATGATTCTTGGGAAAACAGAGGTAAAACGGCTATTTGGACATCATGCATTTATGACTTGAAAATTATACTTTAAAAGACTTGTACCTTATTTTTGAGGGAAAGTATTTTTCAAATGAGATGTTATATGACTTGTATATATGCTTTAGTAGCTTGTACATTCGCTTTAGATATTAACCTTTCATGAAATTAGGGTTTAGAGGTATACGATAACGGTTTAAAGCCCGTTTTGATATAATGTATGCAAAAAGTACATAATATTAGTAATGTACTTTGTAAAAACTGATCTATATGAAATTCGACTTGATATTTATGATAATTTTCCTTGACATATAATCAGATCGGATTGCCATAGAGTAGGTGCGTGAGCACGTCTAACTTATAGTTATGCAAGTTACATGCATATTAGAATATGGAAATGCAAGTATGTAATAAACAAAAAATTTTCCTGTACAAATGTTATCAAAAAAATAGGTTGATTTAGCATTTTATGAAAATCTGGGTTGTTTTAGTGCTTCCACCCCTACAAAAATCTCGTCCTAGCGTCCCGAGATTTAATTGAATGCCAGAGTTAAGGAATGATTATGAATTGTAAGAGAGTTGCTAATCATGTTGGATACAGATTTGGAAATGAATAGATGATGACTAGAGACTTAATCATATGAAGGTAATAATGATGAAGAACAGAAATTATTTGTACAAACTATTTGAAAGAAACTTGTTTGTACGAATGTCATATTTAAACCTACTCATTTATAATTTTTCATTTACAAACAGAGGCGTCCCAATCCTTGTAACTGAGAATTTATAAATTTATAGTTCGGTGATTTATAATTTCCTTATTAAAATAAAGAAGCGTCCTAATTCATTTCAATAAGATGATTATAAATCATCCTATTTAAGCAGTATATCAAAATGGTGTTAAGTATAAGATGTTTCCTTGGTGATATGGTTTTTCCAAAATTATGAGAAGAATAATTAAATCGCACGATATTGATCCAGAAATCATACTTGGAGAATTTGGCATATAGTTCTTCCTTTTTGAGTAATTCTGATATTATTCTCAGATGTTTTGCACGTTTTTCTTTGTTACAAGAGTGGATAAGAATATCATTGATGAACACTATTATAATTCTGTCCATGTATGGATTACACACCTGTTTCATGAGATCCATGAATACAGTAGGTGCGTTCATTAATCCAAATGGCATTTACTTGAAATTCATAGTCTATTGGACTCGTGGTAGATTCTAGATAAAAGCAACAAAGTATAATATTTAGTTTGATGTTTAGGGTTTTTCAGACCTAGTGTAAGTGTGTTTCAGAAGAGTACTGTGATTAAATTGAATAACATTCGAGAAGTTGTTTCTAGAGCACAAGTCTTAAGTAAGAACATATAGCCAAGACTTGTTCTATGTAAACTGGTGCCCTCAATTGTAGCCTGTTGTTTTTTGCTTTTGAGCAACCGATTTGCAATAATTTTTTCCTTTTTCCTTAACAGACATTACAAGTTATGATTACCGATTGAGATATGAGAGAGGTCTGTTTCTATGGGTTGTCTTTATTTCTGCAATGTTTTTTATGGTCAAAGACCTATCTTGATTGCATAGTCCGAACACATAGACATACAAAGGACCTATGTGAAGATAGGGAGTGTCAACTTTCACACAATTGGATGGAATCTATAAGGTATACCCAAATGGGCGCAGTATATATTCTTGAAGGATGTTCTTGAGCATTCTTGTTATCTGCTGTTAGGGTAATCATTATGTCTGTTGTTGTTATTATTATTCTGATAGTTTCTGTTTGTTATGATGTTTTCCTTATCCTCTAACTTTTGTATTCAGATTAATTGGTTTCCTTGCACAGATCATGCCTTATCTTATCTAATCCATTAACGTTGGGCTATGGTTGGTTGTTTCCTCCAAAGTTGAGGCTCGAGGCAGTAACATTTCCTTCAATACTTCTGGGTAATCCACTAATGAAGACTTCCATAAGTTTCTCAGTATTTGGTACCATGTTTGGGCATAAGACGGCTAATTCTTAGAATCTCCTAATGTAAGTCTTAAGATCATTTCCTTTCACGGCCAAGTTGTAAAATTCGTCTTCCATTTTCTTGACTTTAGTTCGAGAGCAATACTTATTGGTTAAGAGTCTTTTCAATTTAGTCAGTAGAATGTATTGTGCTTGATCTATTCAAATATGTTAAGCGTATGACTTCTCCACCAGGATAGGGCATCATCGTATTAAAGTAATCCCGTAGCTAATGTCCACTTTGTTTTTCCTTGGCACAGTTGCTATGAAAAATACGATTCAATCCTGTGGCTCAACACCCAGTGAATGAGGCAAACTGCTCCTTCCGGACCATTGAAGTAGAAAGGTTTGATAGCTAACGATCTCCTTTATAGTTCCTGATTTAGCTATAGGAATCCATTAGGTTCCGGGTGTCCCCCTGTTGGGATTACAACACTGCATTTGGTAATAGGCCCTTTGTGCTTTCAGAGCTGAGGAAATGCCATCAGTAATTAGTTGCCGGATGGCAGCCAAAGTTATGGCTGGTGTTTTAGATGTTGATGTCCTTTTGGGAGGCATTCTATCAACATAAAAGAACACATAATAAGAATGATATCATAAGTTTTGAAAGGTAATAAAAGAAAGATGCGTTCTTAAAATGCAAAAAGAGAAATGAATTTTTAAGAAGCACTTAAATAGAGATAATGGTATGGTTCATAAATGATGAAACGGAGATAATGATGAGGATAGAGATAATGATGAAATGAGAGATAAGCTAGAAACAATAAGTTACGTAACAGGAAAGCAATTCAAAAATAACTTTGCTTCTTACTGTACATAGTCAAGATTTTGACAATTGTTTTATTTATATCACAACATCCCGTGCTCACTAAAAGCTATAACTAGTTTTTATTTTGAGCAGGAATGACATCCTAAAGATCCCCTCCTGATCTGTTTGGTGACAAGCTTGGTTCTCCTCAATGCTTTGTTTAAGATTGGAAATTCTGTAGTGAGCAAAAGCAATCTTATCTCTTTGCCCTAATTGCTTCCTTTGAAGTTTGATAATCTAAGAACGGACTTTCTCAAGTTCAGTCTTTAGCTTGTTATCTTCTTCCATTTTTCCAATGCGATGGAAAGAGAGTTCTTTTAAGTAATTCAAAATATCTTCGATTTGTTCCTCATGATGCTTCAGATGTATCTTAATTGAACTTTTTCTTATTTCAAGTATCTGAGGTGGGGTAGGAGTATAAACTAAGAAAGATGGTGATACCAAATCACAGGTTTGATTCTGAACTATATTAGATAACGTAGTTGAGGAAGAAGATGGGGGATGGATTTGCTTCTTAGGTGGTAATAATTCATCATGAACAAAGGAATATCGGGGATCAAATAGTAGTGATGGTGGTAATACCGGAGATGGAATCAAAATAGCTGGTGGAGTAATAGGATCTGGTGATGGAATAGGTAATTCCTTAGCATAAAATGCTTGTACGTCCTTCAAACAAGGATTATTGTAGAAAGGTGAGAATACTGGTGGGATCATATTATCTTTAGAGTTTTCCAAAGAGTTAAAAGAACTGCTTTCCGATGAAGTTGGGAAATAATCCGATGAGACCGGAGTATAGTTAAGAATATTCATAGAGGAAAAAGCATCCTTAATATTGGAAGTAGAGTGGTTGGGAGAAGACATTGTTCTGTTAACAACCCAATCGTAAATATCATAAGTTATTTATGGTATAATATAGTATAATAGTTATGTATCTTTACATACATTTCTGGAATGTAGTGGCACGGAGGACTTTGATGGCTAGAAAAAGAAATGTGGTTATAGTTAAGGTTTTTGACCTTGTTCTCTATAACCATGGCGCTGATACCAATCTGTAACACCCCCATTTTTACATATAGCAACGGAAGCTTATATGGGGTATTACTTCATGGATACAACAATCATAATCATAGAAAACGACTCAAAAGAGACGTTTGTTCAAAAGATACATTATCATTCATTTAAAACCAGAGTTTTATAACGGCAGGTCCCAAAATCTAGTTACATACAATGTGAATGATAGCAAGTTTTAGCCATCTTCAAGTCCATGCCACTCCGTGCCATAAGTTGCTCAATTACCTGAGATAAACATGCTAAAAAGTCAACATAATGGTTGAGTGAAATTCATAGGTTTGAAATGTAATAGTTGAATACAAGTCATCATAAGTAATTGTTATAAAAGCAGTGTCATATAATGCGTTTATAGTGTGTTATTTTGGGTTATCTCTTGTTTAACACACCTGGTTATTTGTAATAATTGTAACGAATACAATTATCCATAGGTGAAAAAATGGTATGCATGTATAATGTTTATGGTATAGATAATTGGCGTTATTGTCTCATTAAGAGAGCTAGAGCGAGCCGTGCTCTTGACACAACACACCTGACTAGTATATATATATACCCAAATTAATGTGATATATATATATAGATAGATAATGGCCCCTGGTGTAGGTAATTGCCATATACCTATGAAATTCAAATATAGTGTGTTTGGTACCTATTATCCGATCCGGTCTAACACAAACAGATTCATCAATCCCGATAGATCTATCTACAATAATTGCGTTCAAACACCGTTTAAAGTGATATGATCCAATGATAATGAGGGACATTTTGGCATAAGTAACTAAGACATTAATGTAATGGTATATCAAGTTTAGCATATAAGTCTGAAAAAAAACCCACTCATTATTTTCGTAATTTATAGCATGTATCCCCCTCATGGGTTTATGAAAACATTAAAGAGATTAAAAAGTAAGGCTATGAACTCACTAAGTCGTTGAAAAGTAATAACATTGTTATAAGATAAATAAGTATGTAAAAGAGTTTGTAAACAAGCATGTATCCCCCTTGCGGGTTTATAAAATATGTAAATAAGTAAAGGCGAGGTTATGAACTTCACCTGATAGGTAGTTGTAATAAATATTCCAAAATGAAAGCTAACGACTTTATCACATTTCAACATAAAGGTAATATACACAATGATAGTAAACAGCCACGACAACGCATACCTGAGTAAATATGTCAAGTCTAGGAAGATTGTACTCTAAACTTTTGGTTCTAAAAGAGTCATGATTTTGATTGGAAAGTTTAAATTATTGTAGCACCGTTCAGCGCCATCATAATTTAGGGTCATTCAGTAAACGTATGAGGAAATGGCAAAATATACCCTTGGAGTTTTCTCTTTTACAAGTTTGGTCCTTCTAGTTTAAAAGATGTACAAAGTAAACCTTGTATTTTGAAAGTGTCATAATAGACCCCTATAGTTCTAACTTTGATAAAATGGCATTTTCAGCCCTTTTAGTTATAAGTTTCAGAAAGTTACGATATATACCCCTTGCATGGAATACTTTTGCAAAACAAGTCCGAATTGCCATGCAAGCTTATTTTAACATTCCAAAAGACATTTGCAGGTTATAGCTTATTAGTATAAGCTAAAATATGAAGGTTTAACATAACGAAAGTTTAAAATAACAATTCGTTAAGCTAGGAAGCAAAACGGGTTAAATTAGGGTTTCAAAACGTAAAAGTGCGGGTTTTAAGTTCAAATTCTTTCAATAAATAATAGAGTGGTTATTTTAACATTAATTAAGCATGTTAGGATAGATTATAACAACATTTATCCATTATAACATTTAGTTTTAAGAAAAACATAAAATTAGGGTTTCGGGTGTACGATTTTGGATCAAAATGGAAAATAAGCATGAATTAACTTATGAAACTTTAACAAGAGTTTGTTTAGGATCATATGAACATTATAAGAGTGTAGAAGCAGAAGTAGAACATCCAGAACCTAGGTTTGAGCTTCAAGGAGCAAAAATGGAGGTTATGGGTCGTTTTCGGTCGAAATCTCTTCGTACGCCTAGTTTCTTTACTCTGGGGCTTCAATTCTTTAAAGATTCGCTTGCTTGATCTTCTTAGATGATCCTAGGATCAAATGGAGCAGAGAATAGTTGCTCACTTGGGTTATAGATATAGAAGGTGGGGTGCGAGTTGTAATGAAGCATAAGGGGTCCTATTTATAGTCGAATGGAGCAAGAGGGGGGGTAAGGAAGCTTAAGACCAGGCCATGGACATGTGTACAAGCTAGCTACTGATGTGGGAGGTCTATGGTGTGAGTTGGGAGGTCTAGAAAGCTAGATTGAAGGTGTGGAGGTCCTTGTGGTGTCGCGGCTAATTTAGGCTATAAAGCAGGTGGGTAAGCTACTTAGGAGACATGTGGGTGAGTCATGGAGGTGCTTGTGTGCAAAGAAGAGTTCAAAGTGGGTCAAAATGCAATAAAACATGCCGCGGGTCTGTTTTGGATAACTAGGGCTCGAATTCAATTCTTTGGCCAATATTTCGTGGGCTTTGATCAAAGAATGATTGAAACATGTCCTTAAGGTTTGTATTAAAGCTTATCAATGGAAATTAGCAAGTGGTTTGGGTTAAAATGGGTTAAAAATGAGTAAGTATAGCCGCGGGTTCGATTAGGGTATATTAGGGTTTCTTTGGCTTTTTAAGGCTTATAATTCGTGTATACTTGATCAAGGTTGATAGAATACTGATCTTAGGCATTGTATAAAGGATTATCAATGAAGATTGATTGTTGGTTTAAGCTAAAATGGGTCGAAATGGAATGAGTAAGCCGCGATTTGAATTAGGGCTTGTAATGGGTTCATTAGGGTTTTCTAAGCTTCAATTTCTTGTACATTGCTAAGATAAAGATAAATAATGATTTGTAAACTCATATCATGAGTTTACAATGGTATTTGATTGGTTGTTCAAGATTGAAATGGTTAAAAACGAGTAAACGAGTCGAATGATCCATTTAGGTACGTTTAGGGTTTCTCGGATTCATTTTACGTATAAATGAAATGAAATGATGAAATAATGATTGAATATGATTGTCAAGGTTGCAAAATAAGTTATTACAACTTATTTGAGTGTTGGTTTAGGTTTATGATGGATAAGTATCGAGAAACGGGTCATGGTTTAGTATTTTGCTCGGGTTAGGGTTTCTCGGTTTCATTTCATGAAATCTTATGAAATGAGAATAATTATAGAACGTAAATGAAGTATATGACTTGTTTGTAACTTGTACTTGATGGATTATACATGATTCCTTGGGAAAATAGAGGTAAAACGGCTATTTGGACATCGTGCATTTATGACTTGTACAATATGCTTTAAAAGACTTGTACCTTATTTTGGAGGGAAAGTATTATTCAAATGAGATGTTATATGACTTGTATATATGCTTTAGTAGCTTGTACATTCGCTTTAGATATTAACCTTTCATGGAATTAGAGTTTAGAGGTATACGATAACGGTTTAAAGCCCGTTTTGATATAATGTTGTAAATGGTACATTATATGAGTAATGTACTTTGTAAAAACTGATATTATGATATTGACTTGATATGTTATGATGTTTGCTTGACATATATGAAGATAGGATTGCCATAGGTAGGTTGCGTTAGATCATCTACTTTAGTTATGCAAGTTACATTGCATATTGAGATATTGGTAATCCAAGTAATGTAATAAAGCAAAAAATTTCCCCGTACAATTGTGATCATAATAAAATAGGTTGATTTTGCATTTGATGAAAAATTTGGGCTGTTATATAATGTAAGCAACATTATAAG
>BQNB010048027.1:0-41159 GCA_026074375.1 Tanacetum coccineum
TTACCTGTGAATTTCGTGTATTGTGTGGATTTCTCAAAATCCTTTGTTCAATTTGTGTCATAATAATTTTGTCGGTTACACATCAACTCTATAGTAAATATATGTAAGCTACTCCTTGAGTCTGTTACCGTCTTGCAACCCATTTCAATATCACTATGTAAACTGTCTTACTGCTATTAACTAACTGGATGGTATCCTATAAACTATTTTTTTAGTGTCGTCTTATAAACCTAGTTGTCGCGTTATGAATATTTTACCACCAGTTTACAAACCGTTTGCTGCTAGCTTCTTGTTTATTTCAACACCTTATAAACTATTTTGATATCATTCCATGAACCGTTTTGTCAACATTTTATAATTACCCTACTATTACCTCATAACTTATCTAACTATCGATTAATGAACCAACTCGTTTTCATTTTATAACCTATTTTACGGCTAATTATAAACTCTTTTTTTTTCTACCCTATTATAAATTATTTTGCAGATATCTTCCAAACTGTTTTCGTGTTACCTCATAAATTATTTCGTTGTCATTTATAAACTATTTCGTTGTCAATTTATAAAATATGTCGTCAACATCTTATGAACTACTTCGTGTCTTTTATAAACCATTACGTTGCCAATTTATAAATTGTTGGGTTGTCAACTCGTAAACCATTTGTTACCATTACATTATAAACCGTCACGTAATTTTCTTGTAAACTATTTTTGTTATCGCCTCATAAAACATTTTCCGTTATCTTACAAAATATCTTGCGTTGTGATATAAACAACCCTGTTTTCATTACCACAAACTGTTTTGCTAACTTATAAACTATATCGTTTATACCGTATAAGATTTTTATAACATTAGTTTGACGAAATGAGCATTTTATCGTAGTTCCTAAATTATGCATAGCCTGATCACCTATGGATAATTCAGGAAGGACCATACTATGCTGGGAGTAGTCACCATAAAATTTTGTCAAATTACCTTTATGTTCCATCCTCTACATTGTCAACGAGATTATATTGCACTTGTATTTTATTAATATTTGGCGTGCGTATTCATGAGTCGTGTCGGTCACGTGTATTGGTATTCGTAAGCATCATAACTAAGCAGACTTTCTTCAACCTTGGTATATAGAAACACCATACCCTTAGCCGAGAGACTAGATCATGCTTCCCGTAGTCATGGAAATTACGGATTGAAAGATTCTAGAATGTAATGAGCATATCACTTTAAGTGGATCATAACCAATAGAACTAGAAGATTTTCTTCAATATACTTACCTTTTATCATGAGATCCTCGTATCGACAAAACCGCTGATGGATCCTTCAGGATGTACACCGACAAGCCGAGAATTTAACAAGCTAACCGTTACCCGTTATCTAGTATAGATGATCTTTTCGATCAACTACGAGGATGTAGCGTCTACTCAAAAATCAACCTAGGGACTAGCTACCACCAACTGAAAATTCATGAGAAGAACAACTCGACACACGACCTAGAATTTGGAGAAATAGTGCTTACCCTCAAGATTTGGGAACACTACCGATATGACATAAGTATGAACTCGAAACTGATAATCACCGAAATCTTTTAAAAAGACCTAGAAACGCGATCGTGTCTTACCACTCAGCAGAATCTTAAGACCTCACTTGAACTACCTTATCTCATTCTTAAGTTATTACTTTCTCGTGAGCTTCTTCCATCTGTTGACCTTTATTCTTGGGATATTGTTTCTCAAAATGTCCACTCTCCGCATCCCATCACCGTTCGTTATAGTTATTGTTGTTGCGTATTCTTATACTTTTGATTCACGACTCCATATGTTTGTGCTATGATTTCTTTTAAATGAATAAAATGAATAAATATTTTTGATGATTTCGGATATATAAATTGTTCTTGATGAGAGGATGTGAGAATTGTGAGTTGCAACAAAGATGACGATAAGGTTATGCTTGAATTATAGTGAATTTTGTTGATTGGTTTTGGCGTAAGAGAATTTTGGATAGTTTGGGAAATATTGTGGCATTATGGTCAAGTCCATGGGTGATTTATAAAAATATAGTTGTTGGTCCGAGTTTTAAATAAGGGTAAACGGATGTTTAAAAATGTTTCTAAAAGTTTATTAAGTGTCGAAAGTTTTTGAAAATATTTGTGGAGCTTCTTAATATTAAGACGAAGGTTTAGGAATTTTTCTAAAAATGATAAGTCGTTGTCGTTAGTCATTTCTAAATATAGCAACATTTTATATGTATATATATTTTACAAGCTAATTATTTTGGGTTAAACGATAGGGTTTCAATAGTTCGTTTTTGGAGATATAGAAACGATTAAATTAGGGGATGCTATTAACGTCCAGAAATTAAAACTTTCCTAAAATGAAAACTTTTTATAAATAGTAACTTTTCGTAAGAACGTCGTAACATCTTCATAAACATAATAAGTCGTAAGAACACATTTTTGTTGACTAAACTAAAGCACAAACATATATGGTTGTCCATTTCGTTACTAAACGTTGTGTGCAACGTTCCGTTATTATTATTATTATTCTCATTCTACGGCACATCTATATTAAGTCGCGATTAGAGCCGTTCGGTTATACTTTATTCTCCTCCTTTGTTTAAGGTGAGTTGAGTCACGATACTTCCTCGTACTTTCTAAGTAAGTTGAATACTTACATCTTTTAGCCTCGTTCGATATTAATCACCGGTCCTTACAGATATCTCTGCCCTAAAACATTTAAACCCTTATACAGACATACCCACACGTCTACACTTTCTCCTTTTATGTTTTCACTATCAATAGACTTTCCTTATAACATGTTATATCAACCACAAAACTGGTAATGATATTTTTCTAAAATACTCATGTTGATGAATTAAATAACCTGGTCAAACTTAGCCAAAATTTTTGTATATTAAGAAGTGTCAAAACATTGAATTTTGCTGAATAAAATTTTCAACGCCATGTTTAAAAACGGATTTGTTAAATCCTAAATATGTTCCTAATCACACAATAGGTTAACAAAAATCGAATCCCGGGACGGGATTCCTTTAAGGGGTAGGTACTGTCACACCTCGCAATTTTCGATATTTTAAATGACTATTTTACCCTTTGACTTTTTGGTTCCGACTTGACTTTTGACTTTTTGACCTTTTACGGTCACATAAAAACGATTACCGCGTAGCCGGTAAAATTTTTGAAACGTTTTTAAATAATAAATCATAATTTCGATTATTATCGCTCATTTGCAAATTTATTTTTCTAACTTATTTGACTTGAAAACGAGGGGGGAAATAGGGGGGGGAAATATTAATTTTTTTTTTTTTTTTATTCCTGAATTTGATTTTATCAAAACAACCCACTAAATTATCGTTTTCATTATTCGGACTCTAAAGCAATTTGATGTAAAACGACATTCCGAACAACTTTTTAGTTTTACCCGAGACACGAAACCAAACAGGAAAATGACTAAAATAATCTCGCAGAATTTTGAACACAACTCGTACCGACGCAAAAATAATTAAATTTATATTTATCACCTTTATTAAATAAAAATATTTAATAAATTCTTTAATATTTTATTCAAAAGCATTTATTTAAAAACACAAATGTTCAAATTAAGTTTTATTTTACGGACAAAGGTTACCCGTGTTACCCAAAAATAATAATAAAACATTAAAATACATTTTATAAAAATTACATTATAATAAAGAAGTCATGTAAATATCTTTTTATGGGAAAAATTATTTGGAGTGAAAAACAATGGCGCAATTTTCGTAATTTAAATCAATCGTTAACTAGCTTAAACGAGCCCCGAACCGTTATTTAACAAAAATTTCCAAAATCTACATTCCTAGTCCCTCTAGTTATATTTTCAGCCTCAACCTTGAACTATAACCAGCCCTTAAAAATATTTACACAATCAACCCTAAACTATTACACATCTTACATTTCACTTTATAACTTTATTATATATATAAAATTTATAACTTTTTAATTCATTTTTACAAAATATACACACACACCCATATCCTCTCTCTCTTCCCCCTCCCCCTCCGGTCATCTTCTCCGGCCGGATTCCGGCCACCGGCCGCCGCCGGTCACCACCTCCGGCCACCGGAAAAGTTTTTCGACGATATATTCCGACCGAGTCCAAAATTATAGATCGGTCGCCGATCTATTCGATCCACCCACCCACGCGCCTTCTCCGCCACCACCACGCCATACACCACCCCTCTCCGCCGCGTCCCCAGCCGCCCCACAACCGCCATCACCACAACACCATAACCACCTCACCACCACTGCCTTCGCAGTCGCCACACCATCGTGGCCTCCACCAACCTGCCGCCACTTTCGCCACCACTGTGACTACACCACTACAATCATCTCCCACCGCCACACCTCACGCCCCACATCACCATCTCCCTCCACCGCCACTCCCGCTGCAGCCAACACCACCGCCACCACACCACTGCTGTCACCAACATCACCACCACCAAAACCTTTACCACCGCGGCTGTCACAGCCGCGTACCACCACCACTCCACCTCTTATATTTCTATTTTATTTTTTTATTTTTATTTTTACATAAAGGGTGCGTTTGGTTGTGTGTTTAACAACTTTAAGGGTGCGTTTGGTTGGCTGTAAAACAGCACCGCGAAGGGTGCGTTTTGTTTCGGGATTAGACCCACCTAGGGTGCGTTTGGCTGCAACAGCAGCTAGGGACGTTTGGTTGGCTGTTTTAACAGCCGAACGGGTGTTTGCTTATGTTGTTTTACACTATAGGGTGCGTTTGGTTCAGATAGAAAAGTCACTAGAGGGTGCGGTTGTTTTATTAAACAATAAGGGTGCGTTTGGATATGAGTTTTACAGCAGGTAGGGGTGTTTGTTTCGCTGGTCAACGACCCATAAGGGTGCGTTTGGGACAGCAGCCTTCGGGTGTGTTTGGTTAAGTGGTTAACAGCTTTCGGGTGTGTTTGGTTTTACTTATGATATCTATTATCTAGTCTCGTTTAAAAATAAATTGAAACATGCGGATATTGGGTTGATGTAAGTGGTAAAACATTAAGTTTTATAAAAATGGAAACGTCCTACAAACGGCAAAGTCATGCCAAGATTTCTAAAAATCTTTATACTTAGTAAATTTTCATTAAAGTTTATACTATTTTAGAAACCCGATAAAATGACAAAGTTATATAGTTTTTAAGATTATTAAAGTGTTATTTTATAATAAATCGGTAAATAAACAAAAACTATACTTTTATAAACCAGATAACTAGTTTAGTTAGAACGCGTAACCAAAATTATAAATTAGTATTTTATAATTCTCGATTTGTAAAATTAATATAAAAACTTTTGCACAAACTTTTAAATAAATGTCATTTATCTAATCGCAACTTCAAAACGATGTTGTTTTACTTTTCTGTAAGAACTCTTTATCAATTTAATTAGTGACTTTTGAAAACATGTCGAATTATATTATTACCATTATTTTTAATCACGTTTCTTATATAATACTTGTAAAGTATTATATACTACGACTTTTCCTTTTGAATGTTTGTCTTTATTATATACTTCACCCTATGAATTATATAATTGTTCATTTTTCATGGGTAATATATATACGGAATATATTACATACTTTGCGTGTGTTTTTCGATTTATTTTATTTAACCAACCACCAAAATCATCCAACTTGAAAATCCAAATCTCCTTTCAACGTGTCGCGTTGATGTGCTCATCCATCGGTAAACCCCAAATTCATCATCCTAAGCTAATGGGATTTAGCTGTTAAGTTAAGCTGCAATTTCTTGCTCGAGCCGTTCCGTTCTCTGTTTGTGCTGTGCTTATTATTTGCATTTCTGCTAGTTGCTCTGCAACATCAAGGTGAGTTCATAGCCCCACGTTTTACTTGTTTTATATTTACCTTATTACTTTTGGGGTGAGAAACATGCTTGTTTACAAACTCGATTACTTCACTGAATTTCAAACTCGTATACGTTGATTACAAACTTGTTACATGATTGATATCACACTCGTTTTTACTTATGGATATAAGTACTTTAAGCTTTTACAAAAACGTTGGTTGTTTTTACTGGACACAAGTACTTTGCGTGAGATTTTCCCTGTTTACGTGTTGCCTAAGTAGCGTTTAGACCACTACTGCCCCACTTATCATGAACCGTCAATTTCTTGACTGGAGGACCGGTCAAGGGAGCGCGAATGTTATAAATAGATCTATTGGGACTAATTATCCCTATCCGGGTGAGTAGCGCTCACTACCCACGGGGTGCCCGATAAACGGATATATACCATGTCGAAACTTAAGAAGGTAGTCTTGGTCAGTTACCTCGGGGGCTTGTTTCAACCTAGCAATATACTGCTATAAACGTAATTGCTTCTGTGGTGTCTGAGCTATAGCGCTAAAAAAAAAAAAACAGTATACCCTTTTCATGCGATATTGTATCCGTTATAATAGTCGCATGTGCTTTGTACGTAAAGTTATATCTCCTATAACTGTCACGTGCGTATTGTAAACTTGTGGTCCACACTACTTTGGTTGAACGTTTCTGATTATTAAATGTTTTTCGTAATACATTGAGTGAAGTTGTATTCACTAAACGTTTTTGGTCCTCATAAATGTTTTATTTAAACTTATGAATTCATCACTTTATGTTGGCCAGTTCGTTTTAGCAGTTTTTCTCAGGTGGCTATAGCTTTTGGACTCTTCTTGATGTGCTATGTGGGAGTCTATGTTGTAAACGTGCAATATGATACTCTTTCAAGACTTATCAAAATATCATACTCGTTGTCTTTTGAAAACCAAATTATGCTTCCGCTACATTTTACTTATGCTTCCGCAAATGTTTAATTTCTTTTAAATATTGTAAAACTTATCTATTTTGACTAATGCAACGAGTTATGATTTTCAAAACGTCCATTAGTGGTCGTTCTCTTGTGCCTTGTGTTCGGATTATGATGACGTCACGCCCTCGGACACGTATTCCGTCCAGGCCCCGTCTGGGGGTGTGACAGATTGGTATCAGAGCCAAGGTTATAGAGAACCAGGTAGATATCTAGGTAGAATATCTAGGTCTGGACTATAACCAGTATGTGATCCTTACGTGCTTTTATGTGTGCCTTATACGTGTTTTTGCTATGAGCTTACGCTTATCTTTTCTCTGCGATTATCTTTTCTCTGCGGTTATCTTTTCTCTGAGGTTATCTTTTCTTTGCGGTTATCTCTTCTCCGCGGTTTACGTTCGCCTTACGTTTATTCCTCTATTTACTTATATGGAAGTTGTCTATATAAATATTAAACCTTTCTAAGACATTGTGGATGACACAATGGTCTCTAAAATTTGTCTAAGACATTGTGAGCGATGCAATGGTCTCGAACTTATTATTCATAACCTTATACAATATCGTATTACGCGAAACCCGACACGGTTATGTTTACATGGAATTATGTATGAATCTAAGTTTCACAAGTCTTGTATGGGCGGGACTTGTAACTGGAGGTTTAATATGGTAATTGCTATGTAAACTCGTTCATAAAAGATCTTAATCTTATTTACTTTAACCGTATACTCATCAGCTATTTTGAACTCTATGTCGATCTTCCCTAATTGTTTTACTCCCCGTCTCTGAAGACGAGTTTTAAACACTCGTCCCATACTTATTAGAGTGTCTGCATCGTATTTTCATCCACCACCTTGAAGATTTGTGAGTACGCGTATTGCATCAGAAATTATTAAGTAGGCTAATTTATAATCTCTTTATTTGAAAGGATTGGGACGCCTCTTCATTTAAATAAATAAATTGTATAAATTAGTCTATACTTATTCATTTATTCGACTTATTTCATTTCCTTTACCCCATTTAATTTTGAAGTAAATACCGACGACAAGACAAGGAATGAGTTCCACGAGGATCGAGTGTATTGTAACCCAACGAATTGCTAATGCTATCGAAGCCAATACTGTTTATGAGGAAAGAATCCACATGGCTCGCGACTAAATGGATTAGGTCGTACGCTAGGAAACCAAGGTAGTAAGGAATGACAACAACAAAATAAATGACAAAAGGTCGTGAGAGCTTACATTGCTAAACCAAATTTCAAGGCCGCATAAGTAGCAAAAATTTCCCTTCCACAACAAACGAAGGTTGCACCACACTAGACCATGCACTGTGAAGTGCAATAACTACAAGAGTGTTGGCCATGTGAGTAGGAATTATAGGACACCCGTTTCGATATTCAACGTAGAGGCCATAGTGGCAAATTAGAAATCTGAACCGTGCGGACCGTATTTAGGAGGTTAAAACTCGTTGGAGCTCTAACACCGTCAAAGATAACGTTGATGTTTAAGGAAAGATTTTTCCCTATTTAGTGAAACCAAAGTAGACTCAGGCTGTAATCTCTAAGAGTGTTGCACTAGTACTTACCTGTGAATTTCGTGTATTGTGTGGATTTTATTGGTCCAAGTTTTAAATGAGGGTAAAACAGACTTTTAAAAATGTTTTGAAAGGTTTATTAAGTGTCGAAAGTCTTTTAAAATATTTATGGAACTTCTTAATATTAAAACGAAGATTTAAAATTTTTCTAAAAATGATAAGTCGTTGCTGTTGGTCATTTTTTTTTATATAGCAAGTTGTATATATATATTTTGCAAGTTAAGGACTTTGGTTAGACGCTGGAGTTTTGCTGGTTCGTTTTTGAAAAATGGAAACGATTAAATTAGAGGATACTATTAACGTCCCGAAACTAAAACTTTTCTAAAATGGAAACTTTCTATAAATAGTAAATTTTCGTGAGAACGTCGTAACATCTTCAAAAAACTTACGGGGGGGGCGGGGGGGGGGGGGGGGGGGGGGGGGGGGGGGGGGGGGGGGGGGGGGGGGGGGGGGGGGGGGGGGGGTGGGGGGGGGGGGGGGGGGGGGGCGGGGGGGCGGGGGTGGGGGGGGCGGGGGGGGGGGGGGGGGGGGGGGGGGGGGGGGGGGGGGGGGGGGGGGGGGGGGGGGGGGGGGGGGGGGGGGGGTGTTCGTAAGATACATTTTTGTTGACTAAACTAAAGCACAAACATGTATGGGGGTCTATTTTGTTATTAAACGTTGTGTGCAACGTTTCATTATTTTTATTATTTCTCGTCCTACGGCGCGTCTATTGTTAAGTCGCAGTTGGAGCCGTTCGGTTACGCTTTATTCGCATCGTTTGCTTACGGTGAGTTGAGTCATGGTACATTCTTGTACTTCCTAAGTAAGTTGAATACTTACATCCTTTAGCCTCTTCCGATGATGATCATCGATCCTTTCAGATATCTCTGTCTTTAAACGTTTGAAACTATTATATAGACATACCCCCATATCTACACTTTCTTCTTTGATGTTTTCACTGTTAAAGGACTTTCTTATTAACGCGTTTATATCAATCAAAAAACTTGTAATGATATTTTTCTAAAATACTCATTTGGATGGATTATATATTCTGGTCAAACTTAGCAAAATTTTTGTATATTAAGAAGTGTCGAGACATTGACTTTTGCTTAATAAAATTTTCAACGTCATGTTTAAAAACGGATTTGTTAAATCTTAAACCTTTTCCTGATCACACAATCGGTTAACACAAACCGAATCTCGGGACGAGATTCCTTTTAAGGGGTAGGTAATGTCACACCCCGCAATTTTCGATATTTTAAATTACTATTTTACTCTTTGACTTTTTGGGTCCGATTTGACTTTTTGACTTTTTGACCTTTTACGGTCACATAAAAACAATTACCGCGTAACCGGTAAAATTTTATGAAGGGTTTTTAATTAATAAATCTTAAATAATTATTATTATCTCTCATTAACAAATTTTTTTTTCGATTTAATTGACCTGATAACGAGAAAAATATATTTATTCTTAAGTTAACTTATCAAAAACGTCCGCAAGAAATGATTTATTAATTATGGAGTATACTAGCGCTTGACATAAAACACCATTCCGGACAACTTTTTAGTTTTGCCCGAGACCTGAAAACAAGCCGAAAATGACTAAAATAGCTTCGCAAAAATTTTGAACACAACTAGTACCAACTCAAAAATAATTAAATTTACATTTAATTATCACTTTTTATTAATAATAATATATTTAATAATTATTTAATTTTTATTCAAAATCGTTTATTTATATACGCGAGTGTTCAATTTAAATTTTCATTTTTACATGATATAAGCATACTCGCGACACTCAGTGTAACCAATTATATAATAATGATCTTAAATTTATTTTATATAATAGATTTTAATTTTCTAGTCGAGTGAATACTCTTTTTTATGAGAAAAATCATTTGGAATGCAATGACGCATATTTCTTGTTTTCTAATCATCTGTTAGTAACTCAAACGAGTACCGAACCTTTTAACATTTACAAAATTTTACACTCTTGTTCACTGAGATTAATGTTTACTCAATTAACCCTAACCTTTTGGAGATACTGGTCACAATTGCTATTATAAATCTCTATAATATTTATATATACACTCTTAGGTTTGTTCATGTTATTATATAAATACCTTTCACATTCTTCCTCCCATCTATAAACATTTTTCCGGCGCCACCATTTGTGGTACGGACGTGTGGGGTATCTACATACAATAGACAATCCCAACTCAATCGCTAATCACATACTACAAAATAATTATAGAAAAACACAAGTACCAAAAACACTTAGACATAGAAAAAGATAGGTTAATAAAATACACACGACATACTCAAAAAAACTCAACTATTAACATATCTCCAAATCAATACTATACTCAACAAAAACATACATCACAGTATATATTCTAGGGCACCTCAGCATCTCCACACCAACCACCCGACGCCACCACCTCCACCCCCCACCCCCTCACCACACCCAACCAGAACTCGTTTCCTACCCACAACCTCAGCCCCCCACCTCTTTCCCCCCAACCCTTTACACCCCCACCCCCCCCCCACCCGGACACACACACCCCCACCCAAACCAACCCCAACACCCTCACCCCCCCAAACCCCCCCCCGGACAACCCCACAAATCACCTCGCTCACCCCCCACCAAACTCCACCCGCCCCCCTCTTTCCTCCACCTCCTACAACTAACCCCTCACCTCACCTGCTCCCCCCCCCCACCACCAACCCCCAACCCCCACCCCCTACTCACATCCCCCCACTCTACCCCCCTCCGCCTCACCCCACCCTCACCTCTACCACCCCACCACCACTCACCCCTCCACTCCCCACCACTAACACATAACCCACATCCACCACCTCCAAACTGCCACTCCCATACACACACCCTCCCCCCCGCTTCACCCATCCACTCTACCCCCCCTCCCCCAATCCCAACCCTCAGCAAACACCCCCTTCTCTCACCCGTCCCCCTCCACCCACTCAACACAGTACTCCCATTGCACACTGCAAACTACACTTCAACGACCCCCACTTCCCCTTCCTCCCCTCCCCCCCGCACCCCCCCTCCCCTCCCACCCCTCCCCCCTACCCACCCTTTACTTCTACCTATACCCCCTCCCCCGCCCCACCTCTCCCACTATCGCACATCACACCCGCCACACCACACGGGTATCACCTCCCACGCCTACGCAAACAACAATAACTCCACATTATAATACAAATTCCAACCCTCACGTGTTAATACTAGGAATTACCACCAAATCTTCGGTACATAACGATATCCTATAAATAACTCATAATAAACATCCACAAAAATATACACACAATCCACCAAAAATTAATTTTATAACTTTACAAAGGAAACTTAACCATTATTAAGGGTATACAAGTTTCCCCATACCCGTAGGGTATCAAACACCAAATTTATAGAATACAAACATAAAAAATAGATTATTAAATTAAATACAAATATAAAAACAATAAAAAAATAAAACTAGAATAACAGAAGAAACTCAAATTCAAAAAAGCAATAAAACAAAAAACATATTATAATTATAATAAACACACAAGAATGGAGGAAAAAAAAAACAAAAAACAAAATCAACAAACAAAACAGACCAAAAAAATAATAATTAACACAAAAAGAAGAAATAACATTAAAAAGGAAAGGGCTAGTCCACCATTGGTAACAGCAATAGGGGCAAAATCACACTAATACAAGGAACGAAAAAAAATTACCATTACCCCATATCAATCAGTACCCACTAAAACAAACACGGTCCAATTTTAAAATAACTACTACAAGAAAAGAAATCCGGCCACAAAAAAAATCCACATCACCACACCCCACCTCAATAACCAAAAATTCAACAACAGATAAGAAAAAAAAAAAAAACAACAAAATTTCTCAAAAATACAAAATTAAAAATAAAATGAATACAAATGTAACCAAAAAATAAAGACAAATTAGCGAAAAAACGGTAAAGTCAAAGTATACATGTAAAAACAAAAAATAAAAGTATAATAAATAATAAACTTAAGAATAATACCAGAAAATGATCACGGGTTACCTATAACAAAATACTGAAAAAACAGGGAGACAAAAAAAAAAAAAACATAGGACAAAGAATAAATATAAATAAAAAAACACGGGTTCCCATCACACCCCGCATACCTTCTAACCGAACTAAAACTTTTATTCTACAAGAAAGGCTTACTCCAATCGACCATATTCCACGCAGATCGATCAAGATAAAATACACACCTTCACCGCATTATAAAAAAAGGATCACAACTCAGTGGGGGGGGCTACATAGGACCAACCCCCTGTACACCCCGACCAAAACGGATAAACAAATCACAACAGACACAAACTCAAATAACTGACCTTCCCACACCTCACCCCTTTAACTTACCACACACTCAACCGTTACCCCCCACCCCTACAACTCCTATTTCACTACCCAACAATTTAACACCCCCGTACCCCCCCTTCCCCCCCCACCCACTCGCAACCACCCCACACCACCCTCCACCAACACACACCCACGAACGGACACACCCACCTGTTCAAACAAGCTCACTACTCGGACACATTCCTCACCCGTCTAAAAACTCAACGACCCACCCATACCCCCACCCCAAAAACCCTCACTCCCCCCACCACCACTCTTCCACCCCCCACAAAAACCCTCCCAGGTCCCACCCCTACCAACACCACCCCAACATCCCCCCCCCCCACCCACCCCCCTCCAACCCCACCCTACACTCCCCCCCCCCCCCCCCCACTTTCCCTCCGCCCCCACCCCCCTCACGAACCCTGACACATCACCACCACCTAAACCCCAACCCCCCACCCCCACCTACCCCCCAACTAAACCTCCCTCGGACTCACACCACTCCCCCCTAACCACTGGTAACTGTCACCCCTACCCCCCACACACCTAACACTCAACCAAGAAACACACCACACCACCGTTACCCCTCCCCCCCAATACCCCCCTTCCTACCACCTCCTTCTCCTGATTCACTACACACCCAATGACAGTCCACCCCACACACCCACCGCACCACAACCATCTACCGGTCCGCCCAAACAATATCCGCCCCAAATCCACCCCCCTACCCCCCCCATAAACCCAACACGAGCACCTCAATCTTCCCCCCGGACCTCACGCCCTCTACCAGACTACCTTCCTAACATACCAAACCAGTCGTACGGCCACTATTACTCACATCAACTCCACCCAAATAGACATATTTACCCACCACCCCATCAACGAAAACAACAAAGGTAACCGTCACATAAGCATAATAATACGTCCTCCAATTAAATCAAGCACCACCACCGCACCTTTCCACACCCACACACCCTCCCACCCACTCACCCCCACCAACTTAACCCCCTAGAAAACCCCCCCCCAATACCCCCACCCCCCCCCCAACCCCAACCCTTTCCCCCCCCCCTCACACCCACCCCCCCCCTCCCCCCCCCTTCTCCCCACCCCACCACCCCCCCTTCCCTCTTACCGCTACCCTCCAACCCCCACAACCCCCCCCCCCCCCCCCCCCCACCACACTAAGAAACACACACCCCCACCATCACACCCCCCCCCCCTACCCCCCCAACAACCAACCCGCTCCCAAACTACCCCCACACCCCCTAACCCCACCCCCCCCATCCCCACCACCCCACCCCCCACTCACCCTTTCTAACCTCAAACCAAACCCCCCTCCCCCCACACCCCTCACCACCCTTCCCCCCCTTTTTCCCCACCTCCCCAAACCCCCCCCCCCCCCTTCCCCCTTTCCACCCTACCCCCGCTTACCCCTCCCCACCCCACACCCCCCCCCCACCCCTTTCCGGCGCCCCACACCAGATCTCACAACCGAACCACATCACCACCATCGTATTCTCCACGTGACCCTCGTCATCACCCTCCCTCCGACACCCTCCGCCGGCTGCCACCCTCACCGCCATCGTGGCTCAGCCGACGCAGCCACCTTACCACCACTAACACCATCGTCATCACAGTCTCGCGGCTCAGCCGCCGCTGAAACCACTACCATTCCCGCCCTCTCGTCACCATCTCCACGAACACACCACCATTTTTTTTGGATGATTAGTTTATTTTTGAAATTTTTGTTTATTATTAATTTTAAAAGGGGTGTTTGTTTTCTGGATTTACAGCCCGAAAGGGGTGTTTGGTAGTGCATTTTAACTGCCTAAAAGGGTGTTTGTTTTGCGTGTTGACAGCCCGATAAAGGGTGTTTGTCGCTGCGTTTGACACTGCAGCAGGGGTGTTTGGTTATGGGTTTAACAGCCCATAACGGGTGCGTTTGGTTTTGTGGATAACGACCCAAAAAGGGCGTTTGGATCTGCTTTAGGGGTCGTTTGGTTAGGTTTAACAAGCACATAGGGTGCCGTTTGTTTCGGCAGTTCTCACCAAGGGTGTGTTTTGTTTTAAGCACATAAGGGCGTGTTTGGTTGTCTCTATTTTGTTCTGTTTATTTTTATTTACTTTCATTTATTTATTTGATTGATTCTGTCTAAAAATATATACATATATTATGAAACGCGGATAAATTGCGACGTGGATTGATTAAGTGGGAAAACATTGATTTTGGTAAAAATGGAAACGTCTAATAAACGAAAAGGTCATATCGAATTTTCTAAAAAAATTTAATACTTAGTATTTTCACTTAAAACTCTTAATATCTTGAAAACTCGATAAAAAGACAAAGTTGTATAGTTTTAAGATTTATATATTTGTAATTTGTAATAATACAATAAACCGGTAAATGAACGAGAGATATACTTATTAACTTTCACTATAATACTAGTATTTTAAGAAATCCGATAAAGGAACGAAGTTATATAGTTTTGAGATTTTATAATTTGTTATTATACGATAAATATAGGAAAACTATACTAGTACAAAGGGGGTTACTATTTTGGGTTACAACCCGTCGAGAAAACGAAATATTAATTTATAAAATATTATTTTATAAATTCAAGACTAGAAAATAAAGTCATAACTCTTTGTAAAAACTTTAGAAACATCGTTTTATTTATTTGTGACTTTAAAACGTGTGTTTACTTTTATGTACAATCTTTATTAATTTAATAAGTGACTTTTGAAAACGTGTCGAATTATATTATTACCATTATTATTTTTCACGTGTCTTATACAACACTTGTAAAGTAGTATATACTACGACTTTTCATTTTGGATGTCGGTCTTTATTATATACTTCACCATATGAATTATATAATTGTTCATTTTTCATATGTAATATATACGGAATATATTACATACTTTGCGTGTGTTTTTCGATTTATTCTATTTAACCAACCACCAAACTCATTCAATTTGAAACCTCAATCCTTTATCAACGTGACGCGTTGATGTACCCATCCATCGGAAAACCCCAAATTCATCGTCCTAAGCTTCTAGGACTTAGCCGTTAAATTAAGCTGCAACTTCTTGGTCGAGCCGTTCTGATTCTCGTTATGTTGTGCTTATCATTCGCATTTCCGCTAGTTGCTCTGCAACATCAAGGTGAGTTCATAGCCCCACGTTTTACTTGTTTTATATTTACCTTATTACTTTTGGGGTGAGAGACATGCTTGTTTACAAACTTGATTACTTCACTGAATTTCAAACTTCGTCATACGTTGATTAACAAACTTGTAACATGATTGATATCAACACTCGTTTTTTACTTTTGGATATAGTACTCTGAAGCCTTTTTTTACAAAAAACGTTGTTGTTTTTTATGGACTCACAAGTACTTGCGTGAGATATCCCCTGTTTTGCGTGTTGCCTTAAGTTAAGCGTTTAGTCCACTACTGCCCAACTTATCATGAACCGTAATCTCTTGACTGGAGGACCGGTCGAGGGAGCGGAGTGTTATAAAATAGATCTATTTGGGTACTAATTATCCTTCGGGTGAGTAGCGCTCCTACCACGGGTGCCCGATAAACGGATATTGTAACATTTCTCATTTTCGTGTCATTGTACGACTATGTTTTGATCATATTTTGTTTTAGTCCGATACGCGTTTACTTTTAATGTTTACTTTTAAAGATAAGCCGCGTAGACTAGAAATAATCAATAAATGTAAACGGTCACCAAATAAATTAAGGTTTACATCAAACAAGTAAGGAATAATTATTTTAAGAATAATTATTGTACTTTGAGTATTTTATTTTTATTGGTCACGTAAAAGGGTTACGTTTCGCGATAAAATAATTTTACGCACACCCGAAATACCTTGACCACCTAGACTCAAACCATACCCACTTTGGAAGCCTAAACACAAAACTTAATCAAGTCTTGTGTTTATATCACTTGGAACCCGAAATTGAGCAAGTGACTTGTACAAAAATCGTCCTTGGTGAATTTCTTACTAGTAAATCTTACTAATGATCCTTAAAAGGTACATGTACTTAGGCTAGGTAATTAAATCTTGTCCTAATGGTTCCCTAATGAACTATAACACAATGGGTAATAACCACTTTGCTTCTCTTGCCCTCCTTGTGGCGACCAACAAGAAAGAACACAAAAACCAAGAGATTTGCTAGCTAAGCAAATCTTGTACATCTCCTAAGTCATTAAAACTTGTACTAGAGTGGTTTAGCATAAAACCATGAGTAATCAACTAGAAATCCTAAAAACCGCCCCCTCTAGCTCGGATTAGTTGTTTTTCGTGACTAGGAAAGTTAACAAGGTCTAGTGCTTATAAATACACCTCCACAACCCACATAATACCTTTCCACAAACCCTTAAACTCTCTCAAGCCAAGAACCACTTTGTTTTCCCTCTATACTATCGGGTTACAAGTAAACAAACCAAACGCGACACACTTTGGTCACTAAGGACTTAGGGAAAACCTCTAAAGTCACGTACAAGGTTGTTAAGAAGGGTGCGCGAGCTAAGGGTCGGGTATACCAAGCTTTGGAGTTTAACATTATACACGGTTGGGTGTAACGAATCGGGTTTTGTGTCACAATTCGCAAACAAGACACTAGGACCATTGTAAGTTACTCTATGTCCCCTACGTGGTCTTTCATATTCATTACCGCTAATCCATTTCTAGTTTTCGCGTATAGTCGAGTTTAAAACTCAAAGGTTACGTGAAACATGCATGGTTCGACCCATGCATGGTTCACGCACACTCTCTTGTCACAATGCAACCTTATGAGGTGCCTTACACAAAACTATGCGTAAACCATTATGGTAAACACGACATAAGGGTGTGGGAACATGTAGTCGACGTTAATGAACGTTTGTATGTCACAAGTCACGATTAGAAAATGTTAAACACATTGGATTTGTGCTAGACGACTTAACGAAACATATATGGGATGCTAGTGAACCATTCGGGCCCGTGTTGGACTTCACGACCCACCTACGTGAGCCCACAAGGCCCATAAGCCACCAATAAGCTAGGACGACTTATTTGTGAACTTAAGCCGCTTGTAAGGCTTATCATAAGCCTAGGTAAGCTAGTAGACCCTAAGAAATGAAACTCAAACCACTAGAACCCTTATCGGGCCTCTATCGAGCCCAACAAGGCCCAACGAGGGCTTATTTATAAGCCACGGCTTATTAATAAGCCACTCGGGCTTAATCATAATTTGAAGTGCTTATGTTGTCTAGTTATAGGGCCTTTACTCATTAGAAGCCCAACCGGATCCCTAAATGGGCTTACTAGCCCATTTGCGAGTCCAATATGAGCAATAAGCTCTTAACAGCTTATTGGTAAAAACCTACGCAGCTTATTCAAGTTAAAAGGGGCTTAATAGACTGCGTATAATGATAATGGGCCGAGCCATAACCCCTAGAACCCATTCGGGTGACCATCGGGCCCAATAGGCCCAACGGAGAGCTTATTAGCTTATTGGATAAGCTAAATAAGCAAAACAACCTCCCAAGTGCTTATTGGATCTAAATAAGCTTAACGGGCCCCAATGGACCCATCTAGAACTTCTAAAACCCTATCGGGCCTAAACGGGCCCAAGACCGGCCCAAATTGAGAGCTTATTAGCTTATTGGCTTAATGAGAATAAGCTGAAAAGAAAACTGTTTATTTGGGCTTAATTCAAGTTAAAAATGATCTAGTAAAAGCCTAAAAACCCTAAAAGGTATATCGGGCCAAGCTATTGGGCTTACGGGCCCAATAAGCTCGAAATAAGCCATAATAAGCTCCCCGAGCTTATTTTGAGCTTAACCGACCCACGCGAGCTTATTATAGACTTTTGGACTTATTAAAACTAAAATGGATCGTTAAAAACCTAAACGGACCTTAACGGGCCCAACAAGGCCCGTTAAGCCAAAAATAAGCTCGGTAAGCTTATTTTTAAGTCGAAACAACTTTTATAACTTAAATGAGCTTAACAAAGAGAAATGACACTTGTTGAAGCTTATTTGGAGCTTATATACTATTTTCGCAAACCAAGGGACTAAAAGTGTCAAATTCGAAACCTAAGGGATTAAAATTGTCATTTTTCGTATTTTAATAACTCTAGGGACCGTTCTTGCAACATTCTGAAACTTAGGGAGCTAAGTGTAATTATAAGGACCAAAACTACCTTTTTGTAAACCTAAGGGACTAATTATGTCATTTCCGAAACTAAAAGGTTTAAAATATAAAAGTGTATATTTATAAACCTAGGGACTAAAGTGTAACAACTAGAAACCTAAGGGTATATTGGTGAAACAAAAGTGAGTAAATAAAACGCTTAACGAGTCGGTCGAACATTAAGATATTCGGACATTGAACGGGTTTAATAACAAGTTAATAAATAAGTATATTTATTAATGATGATTTCACGTTTCTCGGGAACCATCGAAATTATAAATACAATAACCTTGTGCAACATCGCACAAGTGATAACGGTATATATAAACTTAAAATGGAATTTAGTTTATACAATGAGTCGTTAGCTTAAATGTGTAAACTAAGACTTGACCGTACTTACTTAGGTACTTAACGGTGTGATCCACTGCTTACTTGGATATTTGTTATCATTCAGAGAACTACCGGCTAAGGTGAGTTCATAGCCCCATGTTTTACAATTATTTAAATGATTTACATCCTTGGGGTGAGAACATGCTTTGTTTTACAAACTGGACGCAAGTGTACATTTTATACCATGATTACGTGTTTGCCTAAGTTACCATAACCCATTATGTCCATGATCATGAACTGTTAATTGCATAGATGTGATTGGGAATTACATTGTGTGGGCGCGAATGTTATGAATAGATCTATTAGGGATTGACAATCCCCGTTCGGGTGACTAGCTATCACTGGGAACGAACGCATACCATGTCGAATCTGGGATGTTGCGGGGTTAGCACATCATTCACGGACACCTGTTGGCAAATTATATTTGCATCCATATATGTCGAGCTTCGGTGTCATGAGCTTAGGAAACGTAATTACTTTTTATGATGTTTGCATTTGTTGCTTAATCATTCAGCACTTGAAGTCTGCGTCCTACAATTGATATACAATAACCTATGAATTCACCAACTTTTATGTTGAACAATTTTTAAGCATGTTTTTTCAGGTCAATAGGCAGAGGTGTGATGATACATTGGGAGGCAATAAATGTAAGAGTCAAACTTAAGATTTTGGGGTCTTATTTAAACTTTGGTGGACAATTGTTATAAACCAATTCTTTATCAATTACTGTTGAACTATTGAAGCCCATGACTTAGTAACAAACAAGTATTTTGTTAATCCAATGTATCTTTTTATCAAACGACACGGTTAGTAGTCGTATCTCAGATCTTGTGCTATTGTCCCATAATGTAACCCTCGGAATACATCAGTCCGCTGCATACTCAGATTTGAGGGTGTTACATTTGTAACATTTCATTTTTGCAAGTAAACTTCCTAATTATCTCTACTTTCTCTCTCTTGTTTCTCTCTCTACATTTCTTCTCCTCTCCTAGCTTAATTTCTTGTTCATAATATGAAGTGTAAGTGATTATTTGGATTTCGACACGTCCCTTTTAGTATATATAAATATATAAATACGTAATAAGGATAAGATCAATAATAGAGAGATAAGTATTCCGTAAGGCTTTTCAAAAGATTTTCACTTTTATCCAAAGTAAAACCTCAAAAATAACCTTCCCGGGTCGTTTCCCAATGAGGCGTGAATGGAAAATCGAAGATACGTTCGTGATCGCGCGTTTGAATGGTTCAATGATTTTTGGATAGGTTTTTCTATTTCTACAATTAAAATGCACAAACAAGTAAAGGGAAACCAAAAACGAAAGCAATTATGGTTAAACACGAAAAATAAGAACGGGATCCTAAACCCGTTCTTTAAAAACCTAAATTGAGCAAATTTAACCCTACAAATGCAAAATTAATTTTCCTAAGCCCTAAATGATAAAAGAAAATTTTAAAAAAAAAGAATTTTATTTTTTTGATTTTTATTTAAATTAATATAAATTAAAAACAGTTTTAATAAGAAAAATTAATTAAAAATACTAAACTAAATGGGAAAAATATGAAAAAAATTATGAATAGTAGTTTTTGAATAGTGCTATTCTAGGAAAAATAAAATAATTGCCAGCTTATTGAAATAAGTTGGAAAAAGCCAAAAGGCGGATAAGCCTAAATGGGGAATAAGGGTATAAAAAATTTAACTAAGGAAGATATGACCAGATGGCCATATTTGGTGTTGTGGTAGTGAGAGTGTGTGTTGAGGCGTTTGGTTTGCAAAGGGGAGGTCACAGGGTCGAATCCTGTGGTTTTTCCTTTTGCTAAACTATTTTTTTTTATTTTTATAAAATTGAAAAAAATAAGTCAAAATAAACCACTTTAAAACAGCAAACTTTTGTGTAAAGTCCTAAAATAAGCTGGTAACAAGACAAAATAAGCTGACAGATTTTCAAACTTAAACTAGAATTATCCAAGGCTTAAAGGGGCAACTGTTAATTGGGTGCTATAATATAGAGGACTAATAAGTGTCAGCCAAGTGAAGCAGGCCTAAGGTGCAAATGGGCTAAAAGGGGATCGTATCAACTGTCATGATCGCGGCCGAGCGAGGGCAAAATAGGAACCGTTACACGTATGGTCAACACTTGGCGGCAAACAATCCATGACACTAAAATAGCTAGTTTGCAGCACAGGACAGTGACTGAAAATATATATTTGCGTAAAGTAAGTATTTTGGCAAAATATGTTAACAAAACAGCTTGAGGGGGCACTTTTGGGCTTAATTTTAAGCCACAAAATAGATCCTTATGGACTTAAGGCTTATAACACTGAAAGGATTGTCCTATGAGCTATCTAAATCAGCAAGAAAAAGAGAGTTTGAAACTCAAATAAGCTACTAAAAGGTCTAGTGAAAATGCTGGTTCACACAGATTGCATTCTTTTTTGGTTTTCTTTAAAAAGACAACTAGCTACTTGCAGACCTAATTTAAGCTAACTAATAAGTCCTAAATTGAAATTTAAACTTGAAACAGATTTAGATTACCTACTAAACTACTTGTATGCCAATTTTTAGATCTTAAAACCTATTTTAACTATCTGAATACTTAGATTAAAAAGTGGGCTTTTTAAAAGACTTAGACAGATTTTGACTTGAAACAAAATGGACAAATGAAAACTTATGTGACTCTTTCCTACTGCATTTTAGACATTAAAATAAACCTAAAAGCAAACTTAAAACAATTTTTAGAACACAAATCAAATGAAACAGTTTTGAAGGATTTTAAAAACATAAATTTAGACACTATGTAGGAAAAATCTTAAAACTCAATTTTAGACTTGAAGAACTTATAAAAACTGATTAAATTCACTTAAAAGAGGTTGACAAATTAAGGTTAATGACCCAAAACAACTTTACACTCATTTTGACCCATTTTGAACCTTAACCCAAACACCCCTTATTTTCATTTTTCAAAATCAACTGTTAAACCGAATTTTAGAAGATTTAAATAAAGAGTTTTAAAAAACAATGACAACGAAAGCATGTTAAGCAAAAAGTAAAGCAGAAGTCCAAACATAATAAACATAAAAATGACAAACTAAGATAAGCAGTTCTAAAGCTATTTAAGGCAGTTTTAAAGAAAAACTTAACTAATTGACATAAAAGCAATAAACAAAGACAAATGAGCATAAAACAACAAGAATAAGCAAGAATAAGCAATAAAAGACAGTAAATAAGCAGTGCAACAGTACATAAGCAAAAATGAAAAAGTGAGCTTACAAATACCCTTGCTTAAACCAGGCGTAATCAATGCCTTAAAAGAGCTTTATCTACAAGCACAGCTGCCCAAAGACAAAGTAGTATGGTCATAAAACCCTTTCCAATGTTGGCGTTTCTCCAAAATAAGCTGAGGTAATTGAGGGGTGAATTTTTTTGTGATTTTTATGATTTTAAGACAGAAATGAAAACAAGCTTTTATATAAGCTTTGAATGAACCAGAAGCTTATGTAAGAGCTTAATAACTGAATTTAAAAGACAAGTAATGTTAAATGACAATATTTAAAGAAAACACTTAAAATTTCATTAACTTGAAAAAAAGATTACAATGCTTTAAAATTAAATGACAATAATTTAAATGACAAGTATTAAAATGGTCAAATTCGTTCAAACAAGACCAAGAAAATTGAGCTACAATGCTTCTATTTATACTAAAGTCCTCTAAGTCTTGGGTCTTCTTGTTGTGCTTGTTCTGTGAGAGGCTGAGAGGCTGGTGTGTTTCTTGTGTGAGTATAAGTCGAAAACTCAATCTCATCCATCAAATCATCTTGGAGCCCAAGGTCTATCATCACAGCCATTGAATTGGTCTTCAAAATCTTGGCCAATGGGAACTCATAAGATTGCCAGCGTGTAATTGGCATCTTCTAGGTGTGGGGTTTGGTTGAGAGTGATGGGTTTGTCAAGGGGAACAGTGGACGAGGTGGGGAAAGAGACAGATGAACAGTATGGCGGGAAATTTGTTTTGGGTTAACAGGGTGAAAGTTTGAGGGTTTTTGACACGAATGGCCTTTGAGTTTGTATGGTTGTGTTACAACCACAGTCCTTGTGGTGTAAATGTTTGGCCCTTTTCTTTGTTTTGTTGTTGCATTGTTAGTCCTTTTGGACTAACGATGGGAGGGGGTTAATGGGTTTACGGTTAAGGGTCTAACAGGGTTAAAGGTTGATTGGGCCTTGTTATTGTTTTGGGCCAGATTTTGGTAAGAAAAGGTTTTGGGCTAATTTAAGCTTTAAGCTTATAAAAGTCTTGATATAAATACCTTAATGGGCTGACCCGACCCATTAGATGGGTACGGGTGGGCCCATTAAGTATTTCTTCGTTTACGGCTTCGGCTTTGACCTTTGACTTTGTCGGGGTTGACTTTGACTTTGACTTTGGCTTTGACTTTGACTTTGTCACGCTCTTCCATTCCGTGCTCGGTTTTGTTGTTTTGGCTTCGTTTTTGTCCTTTTTGTTGATATCCGTTTCCTGCACAATATAAATGCAAAACACACAAATACAATGTATTTTTGGTCTTTTAAGTCCGTTTTTATAGGCAAAGGTATGTGTAATTAAAACACCAGACCTAAATCCCTCAACTAAACTTTTGTCCGGTCCTACGCAATGGCCTATAAGTAAACACTTAAGAAAACCAAGAATCTCGATCCCCCTCAACTAATAACCTTGAAAAGTAGCTAAGGGTTCATCAAGGGGAATGAAAGAATCATAAGTTTTGAAAAGCCCCGTTTTTACCATTTTTTCAATAATTCACACTTATTCCACACATATTTTCGTATTTTTCCCTTTTTTCTCAAATTTTTTTGTACTTTCATTTTAAGCAACTACTAACATGTTTGACTTTCGTTTATTTATAACTTTTAGAATCATAGAACAAGAACATTCAATCCCTAAAATGCCCCAAAACGGAGAAATACATCATTCCCGACTTTTCAACTTATTCCAAACCAAGCTAAAAAAACGAAATCACCGTAAATATAGTTAAGAATACTAACACAACTCATACTGGGACATGTTGGAACTTTTCCGCTCCCGGCAATTATTATAATCATAGGTGAATGTGCTTATTTCGAATTTCAACCATGGATCAACGTTTTGCAAAATTTCTATGCTTCACGTTCCACCCAAAAGTAATGAGTTTGAAGGCGAGATCATCCCATGTAGCGACTTTCGTCTCGACACATCCCAACCTTGCGGCTAAGTGACCAGGCTTTTGACACCCCCAGAGACGAGTTAACGGGACTCACGGACCTTGGTTTCAAGACTCCTTAGGTTTTTTCCATTATATACATAAATCACAACTTAAAATGAAATAGCCTTAGTTCAAAACCATAATTTTAAATTTATAGAAAAAGACCAATTTCCCTATATTTATTAATTCACGTTTACTACACTTAATATAATTAACTCGTCCCTTTTAGTATATATAAATAAATATAAATACGTAATAAGGATAAGATCAATAATAGAGAGATAAGTATTCCGTAAGGCTTTTAAAAGAGGAAATTACTTTTAACCAAAGCAAAATCCCTAAAAAACCTTCCCGGGTCGTTTCCCGTCGAGGCGTGAATTGAAAATCGTGATTAAGTTCGTGATCGCGTTTTTGAATGATTCAATGATTTTTTTGGTTTGGATTCTATTTCTACAATCTAAAATGCAAAAACAAATAAAAGAAACCCTAAAACGAAAGCAATTTAAGCTAAAAACCTAAAAACGATAACGGGATGTAAATCACCTTCTTTAAAAAACCTAAAATCTAAAATTTTAACCCTACGAATGCAAAATTAATTTTTCTAAGTCCTAAATGATAAAAGAAAATTTTTAAAAAAAGAATTATATTTTTTTGACTTTTATATTTTATATTATGAATTAAAAACGGATTTAATCTAAAAAAATTAATAAAAAATACTAAACTATTTATAAAAATTCTAAAAAAATAGGAAAAGTCCTTTGAACAATGCTGGATTTAATAAAAATAAAACGGAGAAACCAGCTTATCAAATAAGCTACGAAATAAGCAGAAAATGGCTTATAAGCTAAACTGTCTAAAAAATGGGTAAAAGAATAAATGTTGCAAAAGAAAACGGAAAAGACCCAAGGGCGCTAGTGGTTGTGTGTGGTGTGTGTAAGCGTTGGTTGAGGTTGGTGAGGTCCAGGGTTCGAGCCTTGCTCACCCTGGACTTCCCAATTTCCCACGTTTTATTTTTTTTTGCAAAATTTTTTTTATAGAAAAGCTTTAAGACCCGAAAATAAGCAATTTTTAAAAAGTGACTTTTTATACAAACCACAAATTAAGCACGGAAATAAGCTATAAATGTGACAGAATGCTTAACTACTAAAGGGGCTTAAATCCTAAACTGTTTGGCTTTTTTTAAGGCCAAATAAGCTAGGGGAAAAGCACATAAGCTAAAAATAGACAATAAGCTAGACCTAATAAGATCTGATAAGCAAAAAAATATCAAGAGAAAATAACTAAACTAAGCTTAAAATGCGGATGTACTAAAGGCTTTAAACTTAAGTTTCTAACTAAATAGACTAATAACTTAAATAAGCTCTAACTAAGGGAAATTAGCTAAAGGTCCTAAGTCTAACCTAATAACAGGACTAAACACAAAATAAGCAATCCTAATAAGCTATAAGCTCAGAATTGCAAATGAGCTTTTGGCTCAAAACTGTTACCAAAACAGCCCTTAGGGGGACTTTTGAGCTTATTTTTAAGCACTAAATGGAACCTTATAAAGAAATAACTTACATGCCTGCAAAGCTTATACAACAAGCTTCCTAAATCATTTCTCAGAAAACAATTTGAAAATCAAATAAGCTATCTAAGAGTTAAATGAAAAAGCTATTGATACTCAGTAGCTGCTGAGTTTTTTCAAACTTTTGACAAGACAAAAGCCAAAGTGCAGGCTTAATTTTAAGCTAGAAAATGACTTTTAAAAGATGAAATAAGCTAAAACAGATTGAGCTTAATACCTAAAGAACTTATGCTATGAGTTTGAGATTCTAAAACAAACATTAACTAACCTAAATTTGCTATTTAAACTGGACTTTTGACTAGAAAAGGAAACTTTAAAGACTGACAGATTTTAAGTTGAAACCAAGTGGACAAATGAAAACTTAAACTAAGTTATTCTACTGCATTACTAGACATAAAACAGGCATGTAAACAACATTTAAAAACACTTTTGAGCTTTTAATCAAATAAGCTGATGTAAAGGAAACAAGTTGCACAGATTCAAACCATGATTACTAAAAACCTTAAAAATGAGGTTTAAACCTTGACAACCTTTTAAAACGGATTAAATCTACTTAAGAACGAGTTAAAGCCTGGCTAGTGACCAAACCAGGAAACACTATGTTGACCCACTTTGGTCTTAACCCAAACACCCCTTTAATTCCTAGATTTGCAATTTAAAGCTAAAACAGATTAAGGGAAGCATCAAATAAGATCAAATAAGCATAAATAAGATACATTAAGCACAATTAATACAGAAATAAGCACAGATAAGCAGAATAAGCTATTGAACAGTAAATGCATAAAAATGAACTTAAAATGGAAAATGAAGAACTCACAAAGGTCCAAAGCTTTTGTCAAGAGAATAAGCACTCAAAACAGCTTATACACCATTCCTATAGCTTCCCAAGAAGCACTAAACCAAGGCCATCCATGATTTACCTTGCTCCAGAATGAGTGACAGATTTTTTTTGGTGATTTTTATGATTTTTAAGACAGAAATGTAAACAAGCTTTTATATAAGCTTTGAATGAACCAAAAGCTTATTTAAGAGCTTAATAACAGAATTTTAAGGACAAGTAAAGTAAATGACAATATTAAAAAAAACTTAAAATTTCATTAACTTGAAAAAAAGATTACAATGCTTTTAAAATGTAAATGACAGAATTTAAATGACAGTATTAAAATGGTCCAGTTAGTTCTAAAAACAAGACTAAGACAAAGAAAAATGAGCTACAATGGCCTCTACTTATACTAAAAGTCTAAGTCTTCAAGTCTTCTCTTTGTGCTTCTTCTGTGAGAGGCTGAGCACTTGTGTTTTCTTTGTGAGAGAGTCCAAAATATAATCATAGCCGTCCATTTTGCTTTGTCCCTAAGGGTCTATAATCAAGCCCATCAATCTTGTTCTTAGGGGGGGGAGGGGGGGTGGGGGGGGGGGGGGGGGGGGGGGGGGGGGGGGGGTGGGGGGGGGGGGGGGGGGGGGGGGGGGGGGGGGGGGGGGGGGGGGGGGGGGGCCTTTATCTCTTCATCCAATGAAAACTCTCAGGATTGCCAAGGTGGCATTTATCCCATGCGATGTGGGACTGAGTTGGGATGTGACTTTGGTTTGTTTGGATGCAGGGGAGAGGTCGAGGTGAGAGTGACAGGGGAGAGTGAATAGTAGGGTTGGTTTTGGGCAGGAAAACTGATTTGGGGTTTTTGTTATAATAGGGTAAGGTTTGGAGATTGCAGTAATGGCCACCATTTGATAGTGTATTACACGGCTAGTCCTTGTGGTGATATAATTTTGTAGGTTTAACAACTTCAGTCCCTGAAGTTGTATTGTGTGTTTGCACCGTTAGTCCTTTTGGACTAACGATGAAAAAGGGGTAAAGGGTTAATGTGGCTAAAGACAGTTAACTGGATGATCATGCGTTATATTTGGTTTGTGGGCCGGTTTGATTAATAATGGCAATGGGCCATTTTCTTTGTAATGGTCTTCATATAATACCTTAATGGGCTGACCCGGCCCATTAGATGGGTACGGGTGGGCCCATTAAGTATTCTTCGTTTTTGGCTTCGGCTTTGACTTTGGCTTTCGAGTTGACTTGACTTGACTTTTGACTCGACTCTGACTTTTTTACGCTTTTCCATTCCGTGCTCGGTTTCGTCGTTTTGACTTCGTTTTTGTCCTTTTTGTTGATATCCGTTTCCTGCACAATATAATTGCAAAACACACAAATACAATTAATTTTGGTATGTTTTTGGTCTTTTAAGTCCGTTTTTATAGGCAAAGGTAATGTTAAGTAAACACATACCAAAATCCCTCATACTAAACCGATTGCAGGTCACACGCAATGATACAAAGTAAACACTTTGAAAAACCAAGAATCTCAATCCCCCTTGACTAATTACCTCGAAAAGTAGCTAAGTGTTCATCAAGGGGAATTAAAGAATCAATAGCTTTGAAAAGCCCCGTTTTGACCATTTTTAAATATATACACTTATTCCCACACATATTTTTGTTCTTTTCATTTTTCTCATTTTTTTGTACTTTTCTTTTTAAGCAACTAACTAACATGTTTGACTTTCGTTATTTTCATAACTTTTAAGGGTCATAGAACAAGACGCACTTTAATCCTAAAATGCCCCAAAAAGGATAAATTCATCGTCCTCGACTTTTCACTTGTCCCAAACCAAGCTTAAAACGAAATCACCGTTAAATATAAGTTAAGATGCTAACACTACTCATATTTGTAACTTGTGAACTTTTCACTCCCGACAATTATTATATATTAGGTGAATGTGCTTATTTCAAATTTCAACCATGGATCAACGTTTTGCAAAATTTCTATGCTTCATGTTCCACCCGAGAATAATGAGTTTGAAGGCGAGATCATCCCATGTAGCGACTTTCGTCTTGGCACATCCCAACCTTGCGGCTAAGTGACCAGGCTTTTGACACCCCACAGAGACTAGTATCGAGACTCACGGACCTTCGGTTTCAAAAACTCTTAGGCTTCCCGTATATACATAAAATCATAACTTAAAACGAAATAGTCTTAGTTCAAAAGCATATTTAAGTTTAAGAAAAAGAGATTTTCCCTATATTTATTAATTCACGTTTACTACACTTATTATAATTATACATCCATTAAACTAATGAAATCCTCGACCTTTTAGAAGGCTGCAACATCGGTTATGAGCCGGCAAGATGCATCAAACTTTTATCAGTCTCGGATAAATACTATGTGCCTTATTTAGAAGATTACAACATCGGTTGTGAGCCGACAAGATGTAGTAAACTTTTATCAGCCCACAGTTTATTATTATTATTACCACATTTTTCAACTCTTTTATATTTTTTTTTCAACATTTAATACTACGATATAGAGAAAATTTATTTTTAGAAAATTTAAGTATAAATTTGAACTAAAATTATTGATATCGACTATACTTTAAAAAAATTGTTAATTTAAGTTTAATTTTAAAAAATAGCACGTATTATTAGTCCGGTTAGGAGCTTATGGGAGAAAAAGCCACAAACTACACTTATGAGCTCTTAAGATTTCCAACTAATCCTTGTTTAGCATCCAACTTATAATTAACTCTATCATTTTTCGTTCTTCGCAAAGATTCGCGAATGCTTAGTCTAAAAGTTAAGGAACAAGCTAGAGCTCAACACGCTCGATCGAGTCAAAATTTATTCTTATTCTACCTAACAGGAAAGTCAAAATTGTGACAAAACACTTATTTTGTTTTTGAAAATTTTTAATTTTTTTCATTTTTTTGGTATTTTGGTGGTAAAAACGGGATTACGTGAAAATAACGGCTGCAGGCACAATCAAATCGAAGATCCCCCCATACTAGAATGAAACATTATCCTCAATGTTTTAAGGGGTACCTACGTCATACTAAATCCGTTTATGAATTATGCTAAAGATAAACGTTAGTCGATAAGATTAGACTATTGGATTCCCAAATGAAGCTGAGGATGTGAAGCTCTTGTGATCGAAGGACAAAACCACGAGCACGAGAGGCTTCATAATCCGGGCAATCCTAGACATATATCACAAAACACAAGACACGAGAAAGGTAGAGGCGAGCCTCCTCACATCACAAAACACTTATTCATTTATACTACTACTAGGATAAGCATGGGTTGCCACCCACGAAGCGCCTTGTTTTTGTTAACCGAGTCACAAGCTCGACTCGACCCCGAATTCATTGGTCCATAGGGGAGCAAGTGAAAGATAAAATCTCCATCGAACTTTCATTCAAGTTGTTTGGATAAACATTAAATTTCATGAAAGTTCCACTCCGATGAGATACACTCGGTATAAAAGAATGATAAACGGAGATGCCAGGGTCAAAAATGGTATCTTCATTCCCGCAAGAGAGAAGATATGATGGAGTAACGGGATACATGAGAAAAGGAAGAAAGATCCATACAACATATGCTAAGAGAGGAGATTGGTCATCCTCGAATGGTAAATTCACATTTGTCGTAGAAAGAATGTTCTCACGAATCTCAGAGTCAACAATACTAGTTAACTCACCCGGATCGGGCTCACTCTTAAAATAGAAACAATCATACTCTGGTGGAGATGTGATGTGAGCGAGTTCATCGGCGAACTCCTTATGATAAAAGTCACTCCTATCGGCAGGAGAAAACGGATCATTCAAAAGATCAAAGGTAAACGAATCATATTTAGAAAGAGAAATATTAGACTGAGTAGTGGTATTGCCACTATTCTTCTCTTCAATATGATCGTCATCAAAATAGAAAGCTTTATAATCTGGAAGAGAATAATCAGAACGAATAGTGGTACTGCCGCTACTATTCTCTTACAAATCAAAGCAGAAAGTTTCAGATTCGGGTAAAGAATTATCAAAGGTGTTAGTCTCCTCCAAGAAAAAGATAAGAAATGTGGAGGGAGACTTGGCCACAAAATCAAAAGATGGAAGTGGATTAGAATTAATTACTTCGATCTTAGCAATGAGAAGATTGATTTTTGATAATTTTTCACGAAGAATATCATCCTCAATCTCTCCATCTTCCGAGTGAAAATCCTTCACCTCCTCTAAGCTGACGAGCTCATAATCGGGAGGTGATGCCTCAACATAATCGATGTCGTCAATAGAGAAATAATCATCATCAATCGAAGAAGAATCATTGTTAGAATCGAAGAAATCCTCAAATTGATCTTTTGAAATGTTAAGATGCGGAGAATTATCATGAAAAGACACATCACACATCTTGTCGGGAATACCCTCGGACTCACTTAAGATTGGGACAAGGATCTCAACACTAGACTTTATTACTTCGTCTGATTCCGTTGC
Source organism: Tanacetum coccineum (assembly GCA_026074375.1). Lineage (NCBI taxonomy): Eukaryota > Viridiplantae > Streptophyta > Magnoliopsida > Asterales > Asteraceae > Tanacetum > Tanacetum coccineum. The sequence goes on from BQNB010048027.1 coordinate 31,509, forward strand.
TGGAATAGTGTCAAGATGCTCATCCTCCATTATGAGAGAGTCAACGGGCTCCTCGGTTGATAAAACGGGTGTGATTTCAACACACGGAGGAAGTCCAAAAATAATAATATCTTTCAAGGGAATAGAACTTTCCTCGTTATCGTCATCATCGTAGCAAATGGGAATCTTCCAATATCGATCTTTAGCCGCTTGATCTTCCGCAATTCGCTTATCTTCTTCCTTCTTTTGCATATATTGACCAACCATATCACACATGGATGTCAATTGCTCCATAATCTCATTTTGAGAATTAAGAAGCTCATTGTGAGCATTGAAGATGGGATGATTGATGGTATATTGCGGGGGTTAAAATTGGTCAAAACCGAAATAATTAGAATCATAACACGGATTAGGTTCGTAATAATTCATCGGTTGACATTGAAAAGTCTCATGAGGACCCCCACAATCTTCACAACAAGGATATTGTTGTGGAAAACTCGGTGAAGTTTGGGGAAAATAATCAAAGTTTTGATTGAAACACAGGTCCTGATTGTAGACAAACGGGACTTGAAGTGGACAGTCGTAACCATGATGGGCATCGTTCCCACATAACTCACAAGATTATGGCACGTATTGGGGTTGTGGAGGTGGGTTAAAAATGTTAGGAGAATCATTGAAAAAATTAGGAGTGGAATCATAAGTGAATGAATTTCCATCTCCAGAATAGCATGTCGAATCGAAACTTGGCAAAGTTTGTGGGAGCTCATCAATGGTTTGATTGTTGCATGGTTCCGGATTAGAGATAATCGGAATTATAGCCATAATGAGCACCGTTCCCACAAGACTTGCAATTACATCGTTGACAAAAGATATCGTCTAACGAATCACCACACTCATAACAACAATGGTGGTCAATTAGTGGAGGACTTTGTGAAACATTTTCGCAAATATTTGGAGAATCATTTAAAGAATTCGGATTCGGATTATTTCCATATCTTGAAGCACAAATCAAACAAAGTCCTTTGCTAAGACCACTTCCACACCTCAAGCAAGTACATCGTTGACAAAATTCACCATCTCCTAACACATCTTTTCAATGAAAGCAATGACGTTGGTTGGACGAAACCGTATGGGGATGTGGTGGTGAGTCGGGAGCTTTATTAGAATCATGAACAAATTTGCCAACGGAACTAATATTCGAACAACAACATTCTTTATTATACAAAGATCCACAAGACGAACACTCTTTAATCGTGTAAATATGATTCAAACGATAATCGAGTGACGCCATAAGAATTAAACAATATAGAGGGTTAAGAAAAAAATTAAATGGATAAGAAGAAAAAGAAGATTATTTTTGGGTTTTTAGGTTTTTTAAACAATTCATTTTATTAAAGGACAAAATGAGATAAGACAACTTAAACCAATTAATCAACAAGCTTCACGGTAGCTCTTTAAAAGAAAAACGCACAAAGGAGCGGAGGAGCGGGAAAGCGCGAAGCTATTAAAAACCTTCTCCTTTCGGGTCGTAGTTCCTCGGAACAACCCTCCTTATACCCCTCTTGTAGTTTGTTAATCAATTAAAGGTGAGCCGTACCTCGCAAGTGACACAAAAGGCAAGTTTTAATCTTTGATTCGGGAACTTATTATGATAATGCTTCAGTGGAAAGCATTATATTGATGATGAATTGTTTATCTTTATTTAGGACAATGTTTTTATTTTTTTGATTTTTCTTGTTTTTATATACTAATAAAAGAAAATGAAAAATATTTTTGTATTTTTATATTTTTATAAAGAAAATAACTTCACAAGGAAGGGTCTTCAAGGCACAACAAACTTCAACTCGATAATCGTCTCACGGCCTCCCCGGCAGCGGCGCCAAAAATTGATTGGATTAATATTATGATATATATATATATATATATATATATATATATATAAATATATAAATATATATATATATATATATATATATATATATATATATATATATATAAATATATATATATATAACTAGCAAATTCCAACAAGTCACCCTTGACCAAGGGTAACAATCCAAATCTACATAAGAAAAATCATATATAATTAAATATATATATATAATATATATATATATATATATATATATATATATAAAATATTATATCCGGAAGAATTGAATGCCGGGTCGTTTATCCCCAACGAGGAATGCAATAGAAAGTCGTTTGTCGGTTGTATATTTGATGCTTGAATGGAAAAGGATTTTGATTTGTTTTCTAATTCTACGGGGAAAATTAATGCAATTGACTAAAGACAATTAAGGCACATTAATTTAAACTAAAAACGCAAACGGGAATCCTAAAACGCGTCTAAATTATCAACTAAGTCAAAATTAAACCCTAAAAATGCAAACTTAGTTTCTAAACCTCTAAAATGACAAAATAAAGTTTTCTAAAAAGGAATTATATTTTTTTGACTTTTTAATATTTTTTTATGAATTAAAAATCTATTTAATCTATTTAAAATCCTAAAAAATGACAAATTAATCCTTAAAAATTCTAAAAAATGATTTTCTACTTTAGAAAAGTTTAAAATGTGATAAAAACTTAGAAAAATATTTTTCACTACTTTTTATGATTAAAAACTAATTTCTAAGATTAAATTAAAAAGCTAAAAATTAAAATTAAAATTTAAAAGTGATAAAAATGATTTTAAAACTTGTAAACTCAAAATATTAATTCTAAAACTAAATACTATTTTTTGTATTTTTTTGATTAATTTAACTATTTTTAAATGATTTTTAAAAATTTTAATCTACGAAATTAAATAAAAATAACAAATAAAGTTGGAAAAATATGATAAATTACTGAAAAGTCCTAAATGATGTGAGGAATGCAGGAAAAATAAGCTTGTTCACACAGCTTATCAAATAAGCTCAAAATAAGCCCATGTAAGCTACGACTTATATATAAAAAAGGAACTCAAAAAGATGGTAAAAGAATTAATGGTGCAAAGACTAACAGAAAAGACCCAAAGGAGCTAGTGGTGTGGGGTGTGTGTGTTAAAAGGGAGAGGTCATGGGTTCGACCCCCATGCCTCTCCTTTTTTTGAAAACTTTTTTTCTTTCATTTTTCTTTTTCAAAAAAAAACTTATAAAAGCAAAGTTGTAAATGAGCTTAAATTAAGCACTTTTTAAAACTGGGTATTATTTTTGAGAAGATATTAATAAGCTATAAAATAGCTTATAAGATTACAGATTCATAAGTATTGCTTAAAACTTTAGAAAAACTAGCTGATGCATTTTACTAAAACCAAATAAGCTCTAAAAGCTAGACTTAAGGCCAGATAAGCTACAAACTAAATCTAAGGGACCTAATAAGCTAACCTAAGCTTAACTTAAACATTATAAGCCACATAATTAAGCTTAAATAAGCCTACCAGTACTAACATTAAACTTAGCAGAACTAACTAACATCAAAACAGATTTTAACATTATCCAAACCTAAAATTAAGCTAGTTAAACCTCAAGATAAGCTACAAAAACTAGAACCTAAGTAAATTAACAACTAAACTACATTATTAAGCCATAAATTCAAGAATCTAAACAATTTAAAGGCAAGAAATCAAGGGTAAAGGCAAACTGTCACAGAGGGAATTGGGCTTTTTGGCCAAATTGTGCTTTTTGCAGCCCACTTTTTAGCTTATCAAATAAGCTCAAAACTTAAAACAAACCTCAAACAGATTTAGTTCACCCTCCAATGAGCTTATGCTCAAAAAAATCATAACCTAAAACCTAATCTAACTAACCTAAAAGTGAGATCAAAAATGGGTGAAAACTGAACCATAAATGGGAAATTTTAGACAGTTTTGACCCATTTGCTCTTAAACCTATAAAACAGATTCAAAACCCTTTTGACCAGATCTTAGGCTCAAAAAGGAATGTATCTTGAACATAAAAACATTAAACTTAAACCTCAAAACTGAAAATCAAAGAAATGCATATCAAAACTTAAAAATTACCACAGTTTGCAAATCCAAATACACAAAACCTTAAAACTTGATTTAAACCTTAAACATTTATCAAAAACAGATTGAAAGACTTCTATATTGATGTTTAAACTTAGAAAGTGGGTTGATTTGGTTTGAGCAGCACTAACCATGGGTTAGTGCTGTTTTGCCAAACACCCCTTTAAACAAGAGGAAATCATTTTAAGCTTATAAACCACAGATTTAAACCAACTTTTAGCAAGACCAGATGTTTAATAAGTTATGTAACCAAGAACAAGCAATAAGCATCTTCTAAAAAGCACTTAAGAATAAGCAATCAAAATAAGCACTATAAAGCTCTAAAACACAGTTTTTCACTAAAACATGAACAAATGTTATCTAAACTTTAAACTAAGCATTATAAGCAGTAAACATCATGAATAAGCATAAATAAGAAAGAAACAACAGTAGAGAAGCAATGAATAAGCATAAATAAGCAATAAGCACTTTTTGAGCAAAAATGTGAAAATGAAACTTACAATGGTCCTTAGCTTTTTGATAAAGAACTAAACACCCAAATCAGTTCCGAACCAACCTATAGCTTCCCATGAAGCACTAAACCATGGCCATCCACAATAAATCACGCTCCATGAATTCTTGACAGATTTTTGGTTTTTGGTGATTTTTGATGAAAAGACTTAAACAAGCTTATGAGAAGCTTGTTTGAGTTAACATAAGACTTTTAAACTGAATTCAATAATATCTAAATGACAATTTATATCAAAACAGATTTAAGATAAAATGAGCTTAAAACTTTGAATTTCATTAAACTGAAAAAAGATGATTACAATGCTTAAAAAGTAAATGACAGAATTTTAAATGACATTTAAAGTAAAAATACAATAAAAATAAGACTAAAACTTAAAAACTACACTACTCCTAAGTTACGCCCTTACATAGTGATAAACTACTCCTATTTATACACGAATTTGAAAGAGCTTGTATGCTAGTTGTGTTTTCTGTGTGAGGAGAACCAAGTTATCATCATAGCCCTTCATTCTTCTTGGTTATCAAGCAATTTAATCCTTGCCCTCCATTTTCTTGTCTTAACCCTTTAACCAATGGGGTGAGTAGGGATTGCCAACATGGCACTTGGGGTTTTGGAGTAGGGTGAGCTGGTGAGGGTTTTGGCTCTTGGAAGTAGTGCTACAGTAGCACGTGGGTTGGAAGGCATGAATGATAGTGACGGTTGAATAGTAATATGGGCGGGAAAAAGGTTTTGGTTAAGCAGGGTACAAGTTTGAGGAAATGGCACATTTGGCCCCTGACTTTGTTATATGTGATTTCATGGGTAGTCCTTTGTGGTGTAAAGTATAAAGGATTTGGCAATTTTAGCCACTGAGGTTATATATCTTTATTTCATGAGTGGTCCTTGTGGTGAAATAAAACTAATAGCCGTTATTGGCAGTTAAGTTTGGTTTGGGCTTTGTAAATGGGACATGTAATATGGAAAGGGTTTTTTTGGCCTTTTATGGTATAAGGCTTATTAAGCCTTAGTGTAAATGACTTAATGGGCTGCCCCGACCCATTAGATGGGTGCGGGTTGGCCCATTAGGTATTTCTTCGATTCGGCTTCGTCTTGACTTGACTTTGTCGGGGTTGACTTTTCGGTTGACTTTTTGACTTTCACTTCGGTTGACTTTGACTTTTTCTGCTTTTTTCAATTTCGTGCTTGGTTATGTCCTTTTTGTTGTGTCTTTTGTTCTTTTGTCGAATATCCGATTCCTGCACAATATAGATGAAAACACACGAATACAATGTATTTTTGGTATGTTTTTGGTCGTTTAAGTCCATTTTTAATGGAAAATGGTATGTGTAATTAAGTACATACCAAAATCCCCCATACTAAACTATTGCCGTGTCATCACGCATTGCTATAAGTAAACACTTAAGAAAACTAAGACCCTCAATCCCCCTCGACTAATTACCTCGAAAAGTAGCTAAGTGTTTATCATGTGGAATTAAAGAATCAAAAGCTTTAAAAAGCCCCGTTTTTACCATTTTTATTACTACACATATTTTTGTATTTTACTTTTTCTCAACTAACTAACATGTTTGACTTTCGTTATTTTATAACTTTTAGGGATCATAGAACAAGAAACATTTCAATCCTAAAATGCCCCAAAAAGGATAAATTCATCGTTCTCGACTTTTTACTTATTCCAAACCAAGCTTAAAACGAAATCACCGTTAAATATAAGTTAAGATGCTAACACTACTCATATTTGTAACTTGTGAACTTTTCACTCTCGACAATTATTATATATTAGGTGAATGTGCCATTTCAAATTTCAACCATGGATCAACGTTTTGCAAAATTTCTATGCTTCACGTTCCACCCGAGAATAATGAGTTTGAAGGCGAGATCATCCCATGTAGCGACTTTCGTCTCGACACATCCCAACTTTGCGGCTAAGTGACCAGGCTTTTGACACCCCACAGAGACTAGTATCGGGACTCACGGACCTCCGGTTTTAAAAACTCTTAGGTTTCCCATATATATAGCTTATTTAGAAAAAACCACAACTTAAAACGAAATATTCTTAGTTCAAAAGCATATTTAAATTTAAGAAAAATAGATTTTCCCTATATTTATTAAATCACACTTAACATTAAATATAACATTGATGCAATCGTAACCCTCGACCTTTCAGAAGGCTGCAACATCGGTTGTGAGCCGGCAAGATGCAACAAACTTTTATCAGCCCATAGTTTATAATTATTATTCATCATTCTTCTTCTTTTTTCATTTTTCGTCATTTTTTTTTCATTTTACTTTGTTTTACGATATATAGAGAAGACTTCTTTTTGGAAAATTTAAGTATAAATTTGAACTAAGACTAAAAAAATATTATTGACTCGTCCCTTTTAGTATATATAAATATAATAAATATATAATATAAATACATAATAAGGATAAGATCAATAATAAAAGAGATAAATATTCCGTAAGGCTTTTAAAGAGACTTCACTTTTATCCAAAGCAAAACCCTAAAAAAAACCTCTCGGGTCGTTTCCCAACGGGGCGTGAATTGAAAATCGGTTACGTTTGTGATCGCGTTATTTGAATGGTCAAAGATTTTTGGATTGGTTTTCTTAATTTCTACAATAAAAATGCAAAAACGAATAAGGGAAACCTAAAAAACGAAAGTAAACTAGTGATTTAAACCTAAAAACGGGAACGGGATCGAAACCTGTTCTTTAAAAAACCAAATTATGAAATTTTAACTCTACAAACGCAAATTTAATATTCTTAAGTCCTAAATGATAAAAGAAAATTTTCTAAAAAAGAATTATATTTTTTGACTTTTTAATAATTTTTTATGAATTAAAAACAAATTAAATGAAATAAAATGATTAAAAATACTAAACTATTTTATAAAAATCTGAAAAATTTAGGGAAAGTGCATTAAACAGTTAAGATCCTAAGAAAAATAAAAAGGTTGAAACAACTTATCGAAATAAGCTGTTAAAAAGAAAAAACAGCTTATAAGCTAAATGGGCTAAAAAGCCTTTAAATACCAAACCACTTGGGATTATAACGAAAAAGTCCCAAGGGCGCAGCGGTAGAGTGTGTGTGAAACGGGTAGAGATTGGTTGAGGTTGAGGGTTCGAGCCTTGCTCACCCTCAACTTCCCAATTTCCCCGTTTTTACTTTTTGAAACTTTTCTTTTTGCGAACTTGTAAAATAAGCCAAAATATTAAGCTTTAAAAAAGTGACTTTTTATATAACTTAAAAATAAGCTGGAAAAAGCACAAAGAAACTGACATACTAGCTTTTTTAAACTAAGGGCTAAATGGCTTAAACTGTGTGAATTTTTTTAACACAATAAGCAAGTAAAAAAGATAAATAAGCTAAAACATCTAAAGCCCTACACCTAATAAGCTAATCTAAACAAAATAAGCAACTAAAATTAAGCAGAAAAGATAAAGACAAGCAATAAGAAAAATAGCTAAAACAGGCAGACAAACAGCCAAGGGACAACTTTTGGGCTTATTTTTAAGCCTCAAAAGGGATCCTTATAGCTGTGAGGGCTATAAGCTCTTAAAGCTTGTCCTAAGGGCTTTCTAAATTATCAAAGTAAAATGAATTTGAAACTTAAATAAGCAGTTAAAAAGTCTAATGAAAAAGCAAGTTCACACAGTTTGAACATTTTTTTTTGTTTTTCTTAAAAGAGAAAATGGCTTAATGCAGCCTACAAAATAAGGTAGTAAAAGAGGACTAAAAGCTAATCTAAGCTAAAAACAGATAAAAATTGACTTCTAATGAGCTTATGCTCAAAAAGGCAGACCTTAAAAACAAATTTAACTAACCTAAAAGTTAACTTGAAAAATGGCTTTTTGACTAGGAAAGATACTTGACAAATTTTTGACAGTTTTTTTTACTAAAACAAAAACAAACTAAAAGACAACTAACCTACTGAATTTTGACACTTAAAAGTCCTCTAAACCAATGCTCAAAAGCTGTTTTAAACAATCTTATCAAATAAGCACTTTTAAACTGTTTTTGACTCACAGTTTTGAACACCCTTTAGAAAAGACTTAAAAACAGACTTTTATCTTTAAAACTTTTTTTAAAAACTGATTAAAACCTCTAAAATGAGCTTGTTAAAGATTGCAAGATGACCCAAATGGTTTTTTAGCCAAATTTGACCCACTTTCACTTCTATCCCAAATACCTCTTAAAGACTATAAAACCAATTTTTAAACTGATTTTTGAAGAATTAAGCCAAAAGGTTTGAAAACAGATATTAACCAAGAAATGTTAAGCACAAATAAGCAGAAAGTACACAAAGATAAGCACTAAAAATAAGCAAATAGGAAATAAGCAGTTAAAAGCAATACTTGACAGTTTTAAAGTAAAACATGCACAAATGAAATACAAGCAATAAACCAAGACAAGTAAGCATAAACACAACTATAATAAGCAAGATAAGCAGCAAATAAGCAGGCAAACTGTAAATAAGCAAAGCTACACTAAAATAAGCAAAAAAGAAAAATTAAAACTCACCAAACCCTTGCTCAAAACAGGGTGAATAAAAGTAATCTACAAGCTCTAGCTTGTCAAAGACAAGCTAGTGTGGTCTATAAGCTCTTCCCAAGCTAGCTTATCTTCCAAAATGTTGAGGTACTTTTAGGGGTGAGTCTTTTTTGTGAATTTTTTTTATGTTTAGACAGGAAATTAAGCAGACTTTTATATAAGCTTTTAATGACTTAAAAGCTTATATAAGAGCTTAACAAACAGTATTTAAAAGACAAGTAACTTAAATGACAATGATTAAAGAAAACTTGAAATTTTCATTCACTTAAGAAAAATTACAAAAATAGTATTTAAATTACAAAAAAATTAAATGACAAGTAATTTAAATTGCAATATTAAAATTGGTACAAATTTTTGTTAATACAAAGCTTGGACTTAACAAAATTCGACAAAAAACTATAAGCTACAAATGCCTAATACTTATACTAAAAGCTAAGTCTTTAAGTCTTCACTTGTTGTGTTTCTTCAGTGAGAGAGTTGAGGACTTGTGTTTCTTGTGTGAGAGATCCCAAAACAAATCTCAGCTATCAATTTGGTGTATCCTCCAAGTTAAATGATCAAAACCCTTCATTCGTTTGTCATTTTTATGGACCAATGGGGTGAG
>BQNB010048028.1:0-38196 GCA_026074375.1 Tanacetum coccineum
GTGACTTGTGTTTGTGCCCTGAAGTAGCACCCCAATGTTACCATTCCGCTGCGTTGTCATGATTTTTGGGGGTGTTACAGCTGATCTACTAACCAAGGCATTTGATGTTAGCAGGTTTCAGTTCTTGGTTGTTACTATTGGGATGATAAATCCATAAGCTGCATTGGTTAAAGGGAGGCAATATGCTGTGTTGTATAGTTTGTATGAAGAAACATGTTAACCATAGGTGATGCATTTCCAGAGGTTTGATAGAATTTAGAGAGTCATTAAGAAGAGTTACTGATGGTACTGAAGCACTCCTGATACCTACATTGTTCATTCTTTGGTTGGACAAAGTTAGTACCGACAGTGCAAAGTTAGTACCGCTGGGCAAAGTTTGTACCGCTATAGAGACGTTGAAGAAAAATACCGCCAAGGGTACAAAGTGTAAATTGAAACGGTTTCCTTGAAATTAGGTCTCCTAAACCTATCTCAATTGCACCGTTCTTTATGCAATCTCTCTCAAATACATTCGTATCTACAAGCCCTAATATCTCTCTTCACGACGATCAATCTTTCGACCACAATGGCTGTTCTTGATTCATGTCCTAAGCACAACATGGTCGCGTATCTAGAGAAGTCTGAAGGGAATGCAGAGTTTCACGAGATCATTGATTTTCTTAAGCGCAGTTCCATTCATCATGCTCTCACTGTAAGTCCTGTTGTTTCTACTACATTTGTTGAACAGTTTTAGATGTTTGCTAAGTCCAAAATAATCAACAATGTTAGGCACATTACTGCCAAAGTAGCTGGCAAGTCTGTGTCTATCTCTGAGGCATCAATAAGAAGTGATCTTCTTTTTGATGATGCTGATGGGATAGACTCATTACCTAATCAGGCTATATTTGATGCTATACAGCTTATGGGGTATGAGGGGGATTTAACAGTGTTAACATTTAATAAAGCTTTGTTTTCACCCCAATGGAGGTTTTTATTTCATACAATGAATCATTGTCTTAGTTCAAAAAGCACCTCTTGGGATCAAATTCCTACTAATATTGCCACTGCTGTCATTTGTTTGACATCTAATCAGAAGTATAATTTTTCCAAATTAATCTTTGATGGTATGCTTAGACATTTAGATGCTAAGAAGAAGTTTGTAATGTACCCACGTTTTATTTCTATCTTTTTAGATAAACAACTAGCTAATGTACCTGTACCTTTAGATCATTTTCCTGTAAATACTTTAACTAGTAAAGTCTTTTCTTTCATGGTTAAAAAGGGTAAACATTTCTCAGGGAATGTCACCCCTTTGTTTGCTTCTATGTTGGTACAACCAACTGAGGATGAGGGTGCTCATTCAGAAAGACCATCTGAAGCACAACCTACACCCTCTCCTGCTCACACTAGTAAAGCACCTTTTGAGCCGCATACTGACTCATCTCCTGCTCACACTAGTGAAGTACCTATTGAGCTACATAATGACCCATCCCCTAGAACTTCACCTTATACTATCATTCCTGATTCTATTCCAGAAACTTCTGGTGGGAATCTTGGAGGTCATTCATCCAGTGATAAATCCCTTTTAGGGAATGAGGGTGAACTAACACTCCAAAGTATCTATGATCTCTGTCTCTCTTTATGTGCACAGGTTTCAGATTAAGCCAAAGAAATACAACACTTGAATGCTCAGATCAAAAAGCTCAAGAAGCAAGCTAAACCTGTAATCAAACATCACAGAGCATGGATGCAAAGTATCTCCTTGAAGCAAAGGTTGGCAAGAAAGAGATCCTCAAAGAAACAATGGGTACACAAAGAGTCTGTATCCAAACAAGGGAGAAAGTTTGCTAAAGGTGAATCTTCAGTCTAAGGAAATCCTCTATTTGATGAGATTCCTAAAGATACAGTTGATCATATGGAAACAAAGAATGCTTAAGATGTGGGGAGGACAAGAGAAATAGTGGATGAAGGGAAGGAGATTGATGAAAATATACTTAGTACTGAAGATGTGCTTAGTACTGATAAGGAGAAAGTTAGTACTGACAAGGAGAAAGGTGTAGAGTTGAAGGATATTGAAGAAACTGACAGACCTAGACCTACCTCTACAAGATCACTTCTGACATTAAAGCCTCTTCCAAAAATTAATCCAAAAGACAAAGGAAAGAAGAAAATTGAAGAGGAGGATGGATCTAAAAGTGAATCTGATGGTATTCCTAAAGCTGAGAAGAAGTTTAAACAGCTTGAAAGTGATGAATAGATGGCTAGGAAAATACAAGAAGAGTGGGAAGGTGAAGAAGAAAGAAACAGAATAGCTGAAGAAAAAGCTACTAATGAAGCTCTCATAAGAAATTTTGATGATATAAAAGCAAGAATTAAGGCAGATAGACTTCTTGCTGAGAAGCTTCAAGAACAAGAAAGAGAGCAATTTACAATATAAGAAAGAGCAAAGTTCCTTCATGACATAATTGCTGCTTAAAGAAAATTCCTTGCTCAACAGAGATTAGAGGCCATCAGGAACAGACCATCTACAAATAATCAACTGAGAAATCAAATGATGACCTACTTGAAGCATGTAGGAAACTTCAAGCACTCTAAACTGAAAACCAAGAAGTTTGAAGAAGTACAAGCTCTGTATGAGAAGATTAAGAGGTCAGATGAAGATTTTATTTCTATTTGATGATATGAAGGCAAGGATTGAGGCAGATAGACTTCTTGCTATATGAACTTTTTATGCTTAAACCGAGATTGTACAAGACTTATATATCCTTTATTTCATGATATTACCAACATCATAATATGTGAGAAAGTGTACAAAATCATAATCACAAGTAAAATTATATTTTTCATGTTCAAAAGTATTCCTAATGGTGATTTCACTATATAGCACATTATATACATAAAAACTCATAAACTAAAAGCATAAAGGTTTAAAGTAGACCTTATGATGTGTGATGATGATGAGAAACAAATGCTAAACCCGTGTTTAGCCTTAAAATCCAAGCTTGCACTTAAGAAACCCTAGTTTTCTCAAGAAAACCCTAATCTTGCTTTTCTTGATTATTACTTGAAAATAATTAATCAAGGCTTCAAAATACTTTGAGGTATCTTAGATATGTTATAGAAGAGTGTGTAAATGTGGTAGCAAAGTTTGTATGGTTGGGTCTTTGTGGTGATTTATTGCCGAAGCAATATAGAGAGAAAAAGGGAAGAAAATTTTGATTTTTATCAAGTGTTTTACTTGTATGTCTTTCTCATCACTAGATACATGTATATATAGTGCAAGACTTTAGTCAAGGAGACAAGGTAAGGTCCTAGGGATGGTCTTGGTCATGGTCTTGGTCAAAGAGACAAGGCATGGTGTGGTTTTAATGAGTTATGTTGTACATTGACCAAAATGGTAAGATTTTCTTTATATCATTGTATCAATTGCCATAAATTCGGCATATATATGATATACATGATATATTTTTGTAACTTTTATGTATTGGGTATAAATGTGGGTATTTGTTGAAGCGTAGAAAAGTTTTGGTGGTTCCGGGAGTGCCTAAACGCAATTTATCGCGAAACGTATACACTTTACGTATCCGATAAAAATAAAATGAACAAAGTTAATAATTATTCTCAAAATAATTATATAACCCTTATCCTCAAAATAATTATATAACCCTTGCTTGATGTAAACATTTAATTGTTTGATGCCCGTTTACATTGAACGCTAATTTTTAGCTTACGCGATTTAGCTTAACATTTAAGATTCAAAGCAAATGCGTACAATACAAAAGGTACATTGCGGATTTATCGACGTCGTTAATGACTCTAAAACACAGGGTGTTATAGACTTCCCCCGTTAGACGAGCCTTGTCCTCAAGGCTCACGATGCAGCACTTGACGACGGTGTGGTCTTGGTGAATAGGTGTGGATATTTCTTCTTGAATTGATCTTCTCGCTCCAAGTGAACTCAGGCCTTCTCTTGAGTTTCCATCGAAACTGTGGACTAAATGGAATCCGACTTCGCTTCAAACCGTTTAAACTTCACGGCCTACTATTTCTACCGGTTCCTCAACAAAATGAAGCTTGTCCTCCAGATGAAGGTCCATCCAACGGAACGGCTTAATGGGTTTCGGTTTTTCGATGACACTTTTTCAGATTAGATACTTGAAATGTATTTTGAAACTTGCTCAAATCTTCTGGAAGTTCAAGCTTGTAAGCAAATTCTCCAACTCTTTCTATTACTTAAAAGGTCCAAATACCTAAGGTTTTAATTACCCATTGCCAAAACGTACCAAACCCTTTCCAAGCGAGACTTTAAGCATAACCCTTATCCATGACTAGAATTCCATTGGTTTACGCTTCAAGTCAGTGTAACTCTTCTGTCGATCACGAGCGGCTTGCATCTTGCTTGATCTGATGGATTTTCTCAGTGAGTCTCTTGGATTAGTTTGGTCCATGTATTTGAGCTTCTCAACTTCAGTCCAACATACAGGTGACGGGACACTTTCGACCATAATGTGCTTCGAATGGTGCCGGGCCTTGAGCCAGCGTGATAGCTATTGTTGTATGAAAACCTCGAATAACGGCAAATGGGTTAACCTAACCTTTCCAAAGTTCGATTGCTCAAGCACGCAGCATATCTAGTGGAGTTTGAATGGTCCTCTCGCTTTGCCCGTCTGTTTGTGGATGGTACGCAGTACTCATATCCAAATTAGTACCCAAAGCATTCTGAAGTGACCTCCAGAAATTTGATGCGAATCTTGGGTCACGATCACAAATGATTGAGACAGGTATTCCATGTCTCGTGACCACCTCCTTCAGGTACATTCTTGCCAGTTTATCCAAAGGATCAGTCTCTCTCATTGGTGTGAAGATCGCAGACTTAGTGAGTCGGTCAACGATCACCCAAATTGTGTCATAGCCTTGAGACGTCTTAGGAAGCTTTGTAACAAAATCCATGGTGATGTTGTCCCACTTCCATTCGGGTATTTTGGGTTGTACCAACAATCCTGATGGCCTTTGATGTTCGGCCTTGACCTTAGCACAGGTCAAACACTTGCTAACATAAGTGGCTATGTCGGCTTTCATGTTGGGCCACCAATATAGCTATCTTCTTCTTGTCTTGGTACATTTTGTCAGAACCCGAGAATAGAGTATTTTGATTGTGGGGACTCGTGCATGATCACAGTCCGCAAATCGCCATAACAAGGTAACCAGCTCCTGCCATTGAGGCACAGGGTTCCATCCGCACGTGGTTCCAACTTTTGTTCTCTAATTGCTTCTGGAAATTTAGCGTTTTCAATCAACATTCCCCCAACATCTTCTTTCTTGATGTTCTCTGGTTTCCGTGCTTCGGTCTGAGCATTCAAGATTTGTTTGGGAAGGTCCAAACTAATAGTCATAACCAAAGCTCGAACTCTCAACGGTGGTTCTCGTTCTTTCCTGCTCAAAGCATCAGCAACGACATTTGCTTTCCCCGGGTGATAACGAATATCGCAATCGTAATCACTTAGCAACTCTAACCATCGGCGTTGCCTCATGTTCAACTCTTTTTGATCTAAAATGTGTTGCAAACTCTTGTGATCGGTGAACACCGTACACTTAGTTCCATATAAATAATGTCTCCAGATCTTGAGAGCGAACACCACTGCTCCGAGTTCCAAATCATGAGTTGTATAGTTCTTCTCATGGATTTTCAACTGGCGTGATGCATAAGAAATCACTTTTTCTCTTTGCATCAATACAGCGCCCAAACCCTTCTTCGAAGCATCGCAGTATGCGATGAAATCTTCGCTTCCTTCAGGTAATGCAAGGATTGGTGCACTGCACAACTTTTGCTTCAACAGTTGAAAAGCTGCTTCTTGTTTATCGCCCCACTCAAACTTGACCTAGTAAGCTTAGTCATTGGTTTGGCGATCTTTGAAAACCCTTCAATGAATCTTCGGTAATACCCAGCAAGACCTAAAAATTGACGAATCTCCGTGGGTGACATAGAGATGTCCAAATCTTTAATGGATTCAATCTTGGCTGGATCCACATGAATTCCTTCACTATCGATCACATGACCGAGGACTGGTACTTTAGGAATCCAAATTTGAACTTTGGAAAAACTTGGCATACACACTCTCTTTTTTAACAACTCCAATATTATCTTCAGATGCTCTTCATGCTCTTGCTTGACTCTTGGAATAGATCAAAATATCGTCAATAAAGGACAATAAATTTATCCAGATATGGTTTGCATACCCGATTCATAAGGTCCATGAATACAGCAGGTGCGTTTGTCAAACCAAACGACATAACTTGAAATTCGTAATGGCCGTAACGAGTTCTGAAGACAGTCTTCGGAATGTCTTCTTCTCGAACCCTCAGTTGGTGATAACCTGACCTTAGGTCGATCTTTGAGTAGACACTCGACCCTTGAAGCTGATCAAATAAATCATCAATTTTGGGAAGTGGATAACGGTTCTTCACTGTTAATTTGTTTAATTCCCGATAGTCAATGCACATCCGGAATGATCCATCCTTCTTCTTGACAAACAAGTCCGGAGCTCCTCAAGGTGAGGAACTGGGTCTTATAAAGCCTTTATCAGACAACTCTTTCAATTGCTCTGACAACTCTTTCATTTCGGGAGATGCCAATCGATAAGGAGCCCATGCTACAGGTGCAACACCAAGTACCAAATCAATTTGAAACTCCACTTGCCGAGTTGGAGGAAGACTCGACAAGTCCTCAAGAAATACTTTAGGAAAGTCTCGAACTATTAGCACGTCCTCAAGTCGCTTCTTCTCCGACTTATCTTCAACTTCCTTTGTAGTGACATGTGCCAAAAAGGTAGAAAATCCTTTTTCCATGTACTTCTGCGTTTTAGTGCACGAAATGATGTTTAATCGTGTCACATTTCCCTGGTTACTTCCGTCACTATGTATGATTAAGATTTCATTTCTCTAGGGGATGCGAACAATCTTCTCGGCATACACAATGACCGCTTGGTACTTTGCCAACCAATCCATAACGATTATAGCATCAAAACTACCAAGTTCTACAGGCATTAAATCTATGTTGAATGGGTGATTTAGTAAATTCTCTAATGGCGAGCAAATTCGATAGCGAAATTGTCATAGGGCGACTAGTAATGTGTCTTGGCTTCTCGGCTTAGGATTTGGTATAAGATGATGCCAACTTTATAGTAAGACGGAGTGAAGGTCTGCTTAGTTGATATGGTTACTAATTCGATTTCCAAAAGTAAACGCGTTCTATGAATACGCACACAAAACATGATATAAGTAGAAAATTATTTCCTTAACAAGAGGTTTTTAGAGTGACTACTCCCAGCACGGCATGGTATCTTCCTGAATTATACATAGTTGATCAGGCCATGTATAATTGAGGACTAACGATGCATTGCTCATTTTCGTCAAAATAGCGTTATAATTTCATGATATTCGTGAGAGTAGTTTGTAAGAGTAAATAAGGAACCTACGTTAATATTGACGAAATTCTCCTAATACGATAATTTGATAGATAATTTGAAATCATTCGTACAACTGAAATTTAAGGGAAATACAACGAGAACTCCTAAGGAGATAAAGTCTAAGATAGTTTCAACTTAGGATTTATTAGGCAAAGCGAGACAACTTTCTCTTTTAAGCTTTGATCTCATCTTTAATGTTGTTAGGGTCTTGATCGGTTTCCTCTCCTCTTAAGGTATGCACCACTCCATGTGCTCCAGTACCTCCAATTTGGTTTTTATGACTTTGGTTCTTTCGCTCTGGGCAATCCCTCCTGTAGTGCCCTTGATTCCCACATTCATAGCAATTAACCTTCTGACTTGTCCCCGTGCCTTTTTGGTTGTTAGTAGTATTGTCATTTGTAGGTCTCCTACAGTTACGGACCAGATGGCCCACTATGTTGCACCTGTGGCATTTGGGAGCACATGGACCATCATGATGATAGTTGCATTTAGGACACAACGTCTTGGTCCCGCCGTAATATTTCTTCTCCCCGTGCCTGGTATGTGCTTAATCACACATACCTTTTACATTTAAAAACAAGCTAAAATAACCAAAAACGGACTTAAAATGCCAAATATATGCTTGTTTTGCTAATTTTTTTTTTGAACGGCAAAACTTTTATTAGAAAACTAGCAAGAGGCTAGAAGGATTACATACTAATACACATGGGGCTTTTAAGCCAAGAAATCCAGTTTAACCGAGACTTAGACCTGCTATTCATCCATAAAAAAGACATTTGGACCACATCATCAAATAAGGAATCCGGTTTAGAAGTGGGATCGCTGAAAAGAAGGCGGTTTCTGAACTTCCAAACAAGCCACCACATCACGTAACAAGATCCTTCAAGAAAAACCTTCAAGAGTTTAGGAAGGCGAATACTAGACAGCCAAGATATCCACTCGTTATAAGAGTGAAAGCTAGAAACGTCTAGCTCCCACCAAGTCAGAAGACGGCGCCACACTTTTCGAACCATCGAGCAAGAAAAGAAAATATGATCGGAGTTTTCTACTGCTCGGTTGCAAAGAGGACATAGAATAGACGGAATGTCAATTCCACGAAGAGACATGTTACATCTTGTAGGCAAAGCATCCAAACAAACCTTCCAGGCGAACACATTTATTTTTATGGGAAGAATCCTTATCCAACGAGTCGCAGCATCTGCTTTAGGGAGAAGAAGATCATCAATGTAGGCGCGCGAAGATTTGACAGAAAACAAACCAGAGCCTTCTAAACTCCAACTCCAACGATCCTCAATGTTTGAGAGGACAAGACCACGAACTGATTGGCAAAGCAAATTAAAGGATTCTTGTTCTATTCCCCCTCTTGGAGGACGGCGAAAAGAGAGATAAAGAGAAGAGAGCCCAAGTTTATCAGCCACACTAATGGATTTGCTCTCTTCAAGAGCATACAGCCTCGGAAATTTTTCTTTAAAAGGAATACTACCAATCCAAGAATCAGCCCAAAAAGAAGTGTTAACCCCATTACCAATTTTTTTTCGAATAAATTGGAGAAAATCAATACCTTTATCTTTGAGCGAATTGACAGCTTGAAGGATATCAGACCAGATGGATCGCCTATTCGGCTTAACTGTGAGCCCAATAGCTCCATGGAAACCAAACAAAGCTTTGATGAAGGTAGACCACAACGACGAGCCATCTGAAAAGAAGCGCCAAACCCATTTGAATAAAAGAGCACGGTTGATTGCAAAAAAACTAGAAACACCAATACCCCCGTTTTAGAAGCAAGAGCTTTATTCCAATTAAACCAAGAGGACTTTCTAGCGAAGCCGTCATGACCATTGAAAAAATTCCTTCTAATCGATTCCAGTTTCTTTAGGACTCCCATGGGAACCTTGAAGATCGACATATGGTATAAAGGGATAGAAGTGAGCACCGATTTTAAAAGGGTGAGCCGGCCCCCAATGGAAAGAGATTTAATCTTCCATTTAGAAAGGCGAGATGAAACCTTCGAAATAACATCATCCCACGATCCAATATAAGACATATTGCATCCAACTTTAACGCCGAGGTAATTGAAAGGCAATTGAAGAATGGAACAGCCCATCAGGTTTGCAGCAGAATTGACCACATTCGACGAAACACCAAGGCCCATCAATTTACTTTTTTGGAGGTTTATTTTAAGACCCGAAGCTAAGAAAAAACACTTCAAAACATTAAGTAATATGTGAATATTACTATCCTTCCATTCACCAACGAAAACCACGTCATCAGCATAGAATAAATGAGAAAGCGTTAGAGAACCATTGATAGAGATACCTCTATAAAGCCCGGCATTAATGATCCTCTTAAAAGAAAGGTGAAGCGTCTCCATGACTAAGATAAAAAGAAACGGAGATAAAGGGTCGCCTTGTTTCAACCCTTTGAAAAACTGGAATTCCTTAGTGGGATTACCGTTAACAAGAACCGAGCCCTTAGCATTATTGAGACATCCACTTATCCAGTTGCGCCATTTCAAACCAAATCCGAATGACTTCAAAGTTTCATCTAAATAGTCCCATTTAACGGAGTCGAAAGCCTTTTCGAAATCCACCTTAAAAATCATACCTTTAAATTTAGTGTGCTTACACCAGGACATAAGCTCATTAAGGATGAAAGGGCCGTCAAGAATTTGCCGGTTTGCGACAAAGGCGGATTGCACATCGCTAATGAGATCGGGAAGCACAAGACATAAACGATTGGCCAAGATTTTAGAGATAATTTTGTAGGTACTTCCAATTAGGCTGATGGGACGAAAATCTTTCACAAATTTGGCATCTTGAATCTTCGGAATGAGAGCAATAAAAGAGGAATTGCATCCTCTAGGGAAGCAACCATTAGCAAAAAACGCTTTGACAGCCTGAATGATGTCATTACCAATGAAAGTCCAATACTTGCGGAAGAATTCAAATGTATACCCATCGGGACCAGGAGATTTGTTAACGCCGCAATCCCAAACAGCCGCTTTGACTTCTTCGTTAGAAATTTCACTTTCAAGATCCTCCACTTGATCAGATGTAAGACGGACAGGGAATTCATAGTCTAAACAAATATAGGAGGAAGGAGGAGACGAAAATTGCTTACTAAAGTGATGAAAAAATTCGTTCTTAACAAGCGACGGTTCAGAAATCCAATTACCATCAGCAAGAATGCCTCTAATTGCAAGTTGAGCTCTCTTTTTATTAATGATGCCGTGAAAGAATTTTGAGTTTTCATCGCCTTCAATGGACCAACGGATTTTAGCTTTTTGTGAGAGCTCGGAAGCATTCACGGAATTGATCTCATGTAATTCGTTAAGAAGCAAGGCCCTTTTGTTAAGAGAATCATCGTTAATTAATCCTAGATCGAAGAGTTTATCGAGACAGAGAATATCTTGCTGAATTTGACACTTCTTAGCATTGGACTTAAGTCTAAATTCTTTAGTCCAGCTCTTGATAGCTATTTTAAGAAGCTGTAGCTTCCTTTGCAAACGAATCAGGGCATTATCATCAGAAACCATTAGAGAATTCCAAGTGTTTTCCACAAACGCGTCAAATCCATCCAAAGAAAACCAAGAGTGAAAAAACCTGAAGGGGGTAGGACCATAATCCAAGCACGATTCACGAAGGAGAATTGGACGATGATCCGAGAGGTTTTTATCTAAGCAAATGGCAGAAAGGTGCGGGAAGAAGTCGAACAAGCCTTCTGATAAAAGGAAACGATCAAGTTTACTCATCTTCGATGCATTTTTATGAGACCAAGTGAAAGCATAACCATCCAAAGGAGGATCAATTAAACTGCTCGAAGAAATAAATTGATTAAACGCAGTCGCACCTTGTTGGTTAAAAACAGAACCGAATCTTTCACGTTCCGAACGCACTTCGTTAAAATCACCCATAAGAACCGTCTCACCATCCCATCTACTGATAAAAGACTGAAGATAATTCCATAAATCACGTTTCTCGGAAAGCTCTTGGGGGGCATAAATAGAAATGACGAGAAGCCTAGTAGAAGATGGGATCCAAGTGCCCATTATCGCGACAAAATAATCTGATTTGGAAACGTGTTCTTTAACAAACATGTTTGTGTTCCAGATACATACAATACCACCAGAGAATCCAACCGAAGGCCCAACCACGTGATCAAAATACATGTTGCCCCAAACCTCCTTGATAGTACAAACGTCGATATCCTCCATTTTAGTTTCCTGAAGAGACATAAAATTAATTCTGTGTTTATGACATAACCCATTTATCCACCTCCTTTTCGCCTTGTTACCAAGGCCTTGAATATTGAGAGATAAGAAATTCATCTATGAAAGTTAATCTCTCCTTTTGAACCAATTATTGACTCAATGTCTTTCATACACCCATCCATTTTGTATCCCATGGCACAGCCCACGTTAACTAGCTCGTCCATAAGGTCGATAATAGAACCACCTGCCTTTTATTTGAACAAACCTAAATGAGAGTTTGGAAAAGATGTCATGCCTCGATTCTTCTTCCTTTCTCTAGTCCTACTTGAGGAAGGATGAGCACAATTAGAGGATACTTGAACAGGATCCTCCTTAGGTTTCTCCTGATCAGAGGTACTTGGCGTGAAGCCAGGGGGAAATTTAGGGTCTACACTTTCCATACTACCAGAATTATTGTTGTTGTTCTTATGGAGCAAACCATAAATGCCAAAAGGATCTTCGGATACTGGCGTTTCTTCATTCGGCAGAGCTTCGGCTGCCTTACTTTGGGGAGCTTCATCATGAACGGAGTTAAGAACATGATCGAACTCCTGAATAAAACTCGTTTCGGAAACTTTATCTACTTCACTGTCTTCGATATCATTATTAAAAATGGGAGCATCTTCACCAGAAGAAAGAGAATCATCGTCATCCTCGAAATCAGGAACCCAAGCATCAAACTCCTTAACCCGAATCCAATACGCGATACCATGTATGATTATTTTCCTCTTATCGTTGATAACAACATCCATCTTTGTTTTTAGGCAAAGATTTTTACACGAAAAGGAGGTATGCTCATCGTCCTCCCATTCCACTAATTCTCCCCAAATAGACGCAATTTTTCTAAAAGAATTATGAGTCCAAGCCTTAACGGGAAGACCTTCAACCGAAACCCATATAATACGTTCATTGTTAACAAAATTGTTATCCGCCTGTTTGAGGATTGAGAACCAAGATCTTACACCAGTATGAGCAAGAAACTTCTGTTTGCTAGCGGACGAATCAAAGTCAAAAAGCAACCACATTCCACCAAGGTACTTAATTTTAACATTTAGAAAACCTTCTTTAGCAATCAAAACAGGAAGATTAGGGATGGTAGGGACCTCATTAACCTTACCCATAAGAGACAAATTAAAATCAAACTCCTTAATACAGGAGTCGTCCAGGACGATTGCAGGCTCAACAGAAGCCTCTTTAACATTGGAGTCTTTGAGAACCGCGGCAAATGAGTTTTTGTGAGCCGTGGTAGGGACCTTACCCATTACAGAATATAACACATTCTTGTCCAACTATGATGTTTAACAACGTTGCATCATATATAGTTCCCTGAATTAATATCCAAAACATGCAATTACACATGTTAGCAAGTAAATAAATGATCATACAAAGATAATTGATTTAGGACTTAGAAGCAACCTACAAAACAAAAGAATAAGGGGCTGTTTCTTTTTTTCCTGTCTGAAAATAGTTCATGTCTAGATTAATAATCCTGTCTGAAAATATCCTATTTCTTTTTCATCCTGAATGAGAATCTCAAAAACCTAAATGGTTGATTTACCCTTGTTTTTAAAATCACAGATAGAGCAATGATCTCGTATTGGAAACCAAAAGAATAAAAAATCAAGTATAAATGATACATAATCAAACTTCAATTACTACAAATTTTCAAAAACTTAAGACAAATCCATCTAAATAGGTTATTTAAAGGAGAAAAAAACCGGTAACTTTTATGCAGTTTTATACATATACAAAGATGAGGTAATGAAGTCGACATAAAAAAAACATGTTGGAGGGATCAAAAGAGTAGAGACGACAATTCAATGGTTAGCATGAGGAGTAAGGTGGCGGATAAGAGTCGTATGTTAGTTGCCATGGGAAGTCGGTGTGGTAGAGCCGAAGATGTTAAAAACAAGTAGGTTATGTTAGGAGAAGAAAGAATAAAAGAAAGATGTGAGGGTAAATTTGTGATACAGGATCCTGGATGGAAACAACCTTCTTTTTAGTACCTTTTTAGAAACAGGATTTACTTTCGCATTAAGCAAAAAAGAAACAATATTTTTCCTGGTTGCATTAAGAAAATTTTTCATCTAAGATATTAAGCAAAAAAAGAAACACCCCCTAAAAAAATGATGAGGAATGAGCATCAAATGCCAAAATAACGAGGCAACAATGGATTTTAAAGTTAACGGAAAGAAGCATTTACCTTGGATTGCATATTTCTTACCAACCCAAGATCAGAAAGGTCGAATACAATTGTGTTTTAGTGAAAAAAAAAGTCAAAAGAACCCTTCAAATTTCATAAAAGATTCATTTAGAGAAATAATGAAATGGTCGTTAGTCTTTTAACGGAAAGTGAAAAAAAACCTAAATCGGCTAATAAATAAAGTCGGCGTCCTTTACGTGCAAGAAAAAAGGTAGAGTGGCTTGAA
Source organism: Tanacetum coccineum (assembly GCA_026074375.1). Lineage (NCBI taxonomy): Eukaryota > Viridiplantae > Streptophyta > Magnoliopsida > Asterales > Asteraceae > Tanacetum > Tanacetum coccineum. Next base: position 14,124 of record BQNB010048028.1, read on the forward strand.
TGGGGAAGTTCATTTGCCCTATAATTTAACATTTTAACTGTCACTAAAGCCAATATATTAAAGTTTATTTATATATCAACATGACATAGAATTGAAATTAAGCAACCAACCAACCCCTGCTAACCAATCATATTTTAGTTAACTATATTTTACAAATATTGTGTATCGTGTCACACCATGTCACGTTTATTCCCTACACATAATTAATTAAACAGTCGATAGAAAGACATAAAAGCATCACACATCTATCTCATATGTTTTAACCGGAACCGTAAAGGACGGACACGGAGGATACCAAAGGCAGGGTGAGCCATAGCCATTCCAAAAGATTTTGCATTTAGTGTAATTTGTTCTTAAGAATGTACATAAAATGATTACTTATCCCCCCTAAAATAAAGTAAATAACACTTTGGCCTCTCTGAAAAACGACTCAAGGTTCGTCTCTATGACTGTAACCAAAAACTATTTGGTTAGGGAGCTTCTAGCCAATAGAGGTACTGCTGGAACACAAATCGTTTGGCAAATCATATACTGTTTCTGTGATCAATATCACAATCATATGATGTTTTGGAGGTGACTAGGAAAAGGGTCGAGTGTCTACTTAGTTAGGTCGCGTGTTTTTGTGAACATAAAAAACTTATCGGTCTATTTATTGATCTACACATATATATATTTGGCTTGTGATTATTGTGTTTATCATGTATGTATGAACTTTGCTAGTGGAAATCTATACAAGTATGCCATTTTTCACAATTGCAAGTTGCATGCATAGTTGATTATTATCTAAACCTTAAACAAACTAAAATAAAGACACACAACAAGAACAAACTGCCTCTTCAAAATTTTAATATTTGGTCGGCAAAAATATGGTTTTGTTATCTACACTGGTTACCAAAGAAAGAACAAGTAAAATATCGTAATTTTAAAAAAATAGAAACATGACTATTCTTCCATATTTCCCTCCATATATTCATCACCATCAAATATAAGATTGTATTGTGTTGTGTTGTTTTAATTGGGTGATAATAAGCTGTGTTTGGTAAGCTATATTCTAGCTGCCTATCCTTCTTTTCTCAATTTCTTAAATAAGTGTTTTTCAAGTCTCATACCATTTTCAAGCCAACCAAAGCTTTTTAAGGTACCTATTTTTCTTTTCATCATACATCAGGTTCTAGTTTCTAAATATAGAATAAAGGTGTAAGAAAATTTGGAGTTCAATATCGATAAGTTGGCATGTTTGAGCAAAAAATATTTTTTGATTTATTGACATCTTTTTTTGGCTGTGTGTTTATGCAGTAATAAAGTGCAGGTTTTTCGTTTTCGTGTGATATGGTGCAAAATCTTGTTGAACCATGAAGGCTATGAAGTGTTTTACCTTCTCTCATGGTGAACCGAAGACAACAAAGTCAACTTCGGGTCACTCCAAAATCTCCATGTTGAATGGTCAAGAGGGTAGGAAATCAGGTTCTGAGTTTACATCAATGGATATGTCAGATGTTAGTGAGTCATCTACTAGGGTTTCGTTCACAAGTTTGACTCAAAACCCGAGTGGTAAAAGTAACAATAATCTCCGAGAATTTGCAACTGTTGAGCTTAAAACAGCCACTAAGAACTTTAGTCGGGCCCTTATGATTGGAGAAGGTGGTTTTGGAGGCGTTTATAGGGCTGTCATACGAAAAGATGATGGTTCGGGTCAGAAGATTGATGTTGCTGTTAAACAACTCAGCAGAAGGGGTTTACAGGTTCACTTTCTAGATCTTTTTTACTTGTATAGTTTCTTGGGTATGAACAAATGGGTTACTTTAAGGTTCTATTTTGATTAATTTCTCAGGGCCACAAAGAGTGGGTGACAGAAGTGAATGTTCTGGGGTTTGTTGACCATCCGAACTTGGTTAAACTTGTGGGGTATAGCTCAGAGGACGATGAACGAGGGATCCAACGTCTTCTTGTATATGAGTATATGCCAAACAGGAGCGTTCAAGATCATTTGTCTAACAGGTTTCAAACACCTCTTCCGTTACGCTACTAGACTCAAAATTGCACAAGATGCTGCTCGAGGCTTAGCTTATCTCCACGAAGGAATGGAATTTCAGGTACACATTTGATAAGCCATGTTCATGAGTTAAACTGGTAGTTCTCATTTGATTTTTTGTCCCCAAAAGGTGATCTGTTACGAGTTTCCATGTTTATAGTCATTCCCAAATTAGTTTCTCTAATCATGTGTATCGCATTAGTTATTTATCAAGTTTATAACCCCATTTTGAACTGAGTAGAAACTTGTGAAACTTGCCCATTTTGACCCGTTACACAACTTTATAATAAAATCCTGTTTTTGAAGAGACCGTGTTATTGACCTAAGTTAATGCAGATAATCTTCCGAGATTTCAAATCTTCAAACATTCTCTTGGATGAAAATTGGAATGCAAAGCTATCTGATTTTGGACTGGCCAGGCTCGGCCCATCAGATGGGATAGGTCATGTGTCGACAGCAGTACGTTGAAACCCTGTTTCATATTTACTCATATGCAACTCCATACATCTTGTAACCTGAACTAATAACCCAAATAAGAACATAAAACATTTTTTAATTTAAAATTGGACAGGTAGTGGGAACTGTTGGATATGCAGCCCCAGAATATGTCCAAACAGGTCGCCTAACGTACAAAAGTGATGTATGGAGCTTTGGGGTCTTTTTATATGAACTAATCACTGGTCGAAGACCAATGGACCGTAACAAGCCCAAAAACGAGCAGAAGCTATTGGAATGGGTGAGACCACATCTTTCCCATGACATGCGAAAGTTTGAAAAGATTCTAGACCCTCGGCTTGCAGGGAATTACTCACTCAAATCAGCACAAAAGCTAGCAGCCGTCGCTAACAAGTGTTTGCTTAGACAACCAAGAATGAGGCCTAAAATGAGCCAAGTGTTGGAGATTTTGAACTCGATTGTGGAAGACGAGAGGCTTGAGAGCTTGGAGATTGCATCGCCTTGCTTTGAAAGCTTATCGACACCAAGGCATGCAATTTGGGAGAGGTCGATAAGAGAGGGGTTAAAGAGAAGGTTTGTTGGAGATAATAAATGGTTGGTTTGTTTGACATGGAATCCTAAAGTTATGAGCAGTGAGCACTAGTTAAGAAAGCTTGAATTAGTGCCATATGGAATCTGTTTGTATAGCGAGTCTTAAATGATGTTTTAATATATGTATTTGATGTGGTTTTGAGTATCATCTGAATGAAGGTTGATCAAGTTTTATAAGCTACCTTTTTTTTTGAAACACCAGTTTTGCAAGTTAATGCTGAATTGCTGATGGGTTTTTCTTCTTCATATTTCATTATGCACGCTAACCTTGTATGATACGAATGCGAGAAAAGAGCAAATATTATTTATAGCATGCAATGTCAGTTTTCTAAACACGATCAAGACACTTGACACTTTATGAGAAGGGACAAACGGTAAACATCATAAAGCAGGCTTAACACATATAATCATATTATAGATCATGGCCAAATGGATTGTGTGTTGAAAATCGACCTAGATTCTGCTCATGCTGTCCAGTACATCAAAATTACAACAATTTCTAATGTTTCCTTTCATAAAAAGGTTGAAGCTAGACTTGCCTACTTTGTGACAAAACACCACCGCAGAAGTCTCGGATAAGAACTTTCATCAACAAAACTAATATATACTTAAATATATATACGGATCTACATTTATTAAGTCAAAAGGTTGCAACTTTAGGACAGATGGTAAATAGCATCTAAGTCCAACAATCATTTCCCCTAGGCGCATAACATGCAACACTTTCTGCAAAATATCGTAGCAGTACACTAGTTCTAACAACTAAAAAGATGGAAAATAATTAAAAAGAAATTTGAAACCTATACAGTATTCCTAATTCTCATAAATTGAAAGTTTATGTGCATGGATTGTGTTTAACTGCCGTTTAACTCCCAAGCATCCACCATTTTTTCTTTTTGTTCGACTCCACTGTCGGTAGCTCTGTGCAAGAAAACAGGTGAAGAGGGTAATCAATAAAAAACCAGAAAATTCAAATAACCAGACTGTTTTTATTGCCAAATCTAAGGTAATTTGATTTGCGTTAAGCTTAAATATATTTGTTATGTGAATATGTAGCATTGTAGATATATGGATAACGTAACTTACCTCCTTCCGGATAAATTGAATTGTAGTGCACCTCAGCCCAAAAACTCAAGAAAATGACTGCATAAAATTTATTGCAAGCAACATTTAGCAAAACTTGATAATGTTATAAGAACAAATGCATGATAAATAACTAAAGAGCCGGCATGATGATACGAATTCCAATTATGTAGCAAGTAGATAGACCGAGTCACCATGCTCATATTTATCCAGCAGAAAATATTTAATTCTACCTACTGGCATAAAGAATTCCACAAACTTACTTCTCTTTGACTTTTGAGCGCATGGTAGAATCTCGATGTAACAGGTATCTTTAAAGGATGTAAAAACAAATATCTTGACTCCAAACTGCAAATATCAGAAACAATGAAGCCACTTGAGCATGGGGTCAAATGCTAAGATAAGTGAAACAGTGAGTGACTTTTGTGCGAGTGCAATATAGAAGATTTTTAATACCACATCAGCAGCTGCTTGCAATGTGACATGATCCCCCCATTCACCAGCCCTGTAATGGTTTTGCTTAGACGTTAGAAAAGAAAATGGAAAAAAGTATACTGTAGATGACAAAGTGAACTTGAAATATATACGTGCTGATTTTCTTCAAGTACTCATCGTAAGCCATTGGAACATAAGCCGCATACAATTCTGAATGAGCCTTGAGCTGATAAAACAGACAATAGAAGACCATCAATATAGGGTCCTGCAACATCACATCTCAAGCTGTCTAGAAGGCAAAAACTACTTTGTTGAGAAAGTCATTATTAACAGGTTCTGCATATGTTTGATATGGTATCAGAACGGGGAGGTAGCGACCAATAACGCATAACTCTTTTTTGAAAAAAAATGACTTTTTTATGGAGAAATTGACTACATGAGGTTGAAGCATGGATGCAACTTTTCATGCTATTATTGAAGTGATATTTTAAAAAGTTGTATCCACGCTTTTCCGCCTCGTGTGACGAAATCTTCGTAAAACAAGTCGTCTTTTTCAGTCAAAAAATCTCATACCGTTGGTCGCTACCTTACATCCCTAATCAAATCAAACTTCTTTCTGATCAACATAATCATGACTCTATTTTTTAGAAGCCATACTTCCTCTAGCCAGCTCAGGACGTGTTTAAGAGAGTAGACGACAATGCCATGAATATATCTATTCCATTAACTCAGCCTACCTGATGAAAAATTTGTTCCCTCACAAGCTTGTGGTGGTCTGTGGAACGATAGATTTGATCTGACAAGGCACGGAACTAAACAAAAAACATGGATTAACAATTAGAGAACGGCAAAATTACTTTTATTCACTGAATCATAGAGCCGTACATTCAAAAAAGTCCCATGCATGGCATCTCTAATAAATAGCTTCTTTATAGAAATACATAATGGAGGATTATCCCTCAAATATCATATAATTTCACTGAGGCATTAGACCTGCCAATCTAGACCCAAACGGGTCTAAATGGGCTTATATGCAAAAGTGACCCAAGTCATACTTCTTCAATTACTTACAAACCCGTTGAACCCAACATACTTCTTCAACAATTTTGCAAGTGACCAAGTAGACCAATGAGTTGTTAAGAGTTGTGTTTAAGCTAACCCCGTCAGGTAAAGATGATGAGCCATATAAACCCAAATAGACCCGTTTGGGTCTAGATTGCCAAGTCTACAGAGAATTGACAAATTTTACACGGTGCATCTAAGCTATAGCGAAAGGATATGTTTATTAATAAAGGTGTGAAGTTCAAACCTGACAGTTACCATCCCCTGAAACTTTCAATTCAACTAGATCATAAAGCTGCAATCTGGAATAATCAAGCACTATTATTAAAAAAACGCATAGTGTGACAGCGAACAACTCCATAATCGACCATAAACAACTAAAAACTGCAATGCAGTATGAAACTAAACATACAAGAAAAACAACCTGTCCATTAGCCTTTGATGATCCGACGTTGCTTCATCAGCAGAAGGCAGCTCTCCGTTTACCTTAGGGACATGCTGCATTACACCATCAATCATAAGACTTGAAAGTAATACACAACAGATTTAAATAAACTAATATCTATAAGTATTGCTATTTTCAGCAGGGACGGAGGCAAGTAATGCCTAGGGTGGGCCTTGGCCAACCCAAAACTTCTATTAGCCACTAGAAATACGCATATATTTTGCTATGGTAACTTGATTAACTTGTTTTTGGCCCACCTATTAATAAACTAATTGGTCCATCCAATTTAACATTTAAAAGTTTATGATGATGTTCGATTGAAATGAAAGAAAATTGTATGAGCATTGACTAGATAACGCTCAGAGCGGTTATGTGAGTGTGCGCGAATTCGCCGAGCATAACAAGTGACTCGCAAGTACTGTAATAGCATAGATTTTTCAATTGAGATGATTATGGACTGTATCTGATCAAGGGTTTGTATATGGACATCGCAGATACAGGTGAGTGACAAAATCCTAAGTATTACAGTGGATATCTGTGAAGAGGCAGTCGAGGGTAGGATTATTAACTAGATAGTCAGCAGATAGAAGACACTTATCAAAAAGAACACGACTGCGCACATCTATCACTCCGGTAGCTACAGTGATGGTGTGCTTGTGGTAATGAGGTATTAGGTCAGCGGAGTATGGTGAGGGTCTTTACGGATGACCACCTATCTCTGGGAGTGTGTGGTGGGGGGATTGGGTTTGGTGGTGTTGTGGGGGTGGGGACAGGCGACAGTGTAGTATTATTATATGTGTAGAGTGATTATGATTCTAGCGATACTTAGCAGGCTTGTTAGAAGACCGATCGTATGATATAAGTTTGTAGATAATGTAGTTATAGTTCTATAGGTGCACTGTGGGCGTAGTTGTAGGTGAGACTGTATCAGAAGGGGCGGGGGTACAGCTAGTTATTCGTCAAGAGTGTATTTCTCTCAGCAAGTTCAGCTCATAATGTTTTAATCAGGGGACCAGATGGCTATAGATGAGTGGGGATTCTTATCATGGATTGTCATATATCATAGACAGGGATGTATTATTGTGTCATTGGGAGTGCGCCGACGCCAGAGGTTGGGTTCAAAGATGTCACAACAGTTATTGGGCGTCGTGAGCTTCGTTGGCACTTGAGAGATTGTATGTCTACAGTGATGACTTAAGATACGATTCGTATGCTTCTATTGGTTATGTATCATACTCGAGCGTTGGGCTTAACAAACAAACTTTCTGATGTCTCAAATGCGCATAGAGATGACGAGAGTATGAGCGAGGTATGTAGAATAGGGGGGTAGAGGGTGTGGCGCGCGCGGCAGTGTGGACTACTCAGATTGAAGGGTGGATATTTCTAGAACCCTGGACATCACACTCTCTTAGGAGGAGCGTAGAATCATAGTTGGGTTTCGGAGGTGTGGGTTTGGGGGTGGTTAGAGATGTGTGGCAGTAGGGGGTGGTGGTGGGGGTGGTCTGTATCTGGGTGGGGGGGTGGAGGGGGGTAGAGGGTGTGGGTTGATATGGTATGATTATATTTCATTTTTTTATATTATTATTTGTTTTGGCCCACCCTACTATGAAATCCTAGCTTCGTCACTGATTTTCAGTTTAATCTTCTGCTTGTGGTTAGGATCACGCTTAACAAACAAACTTTCTGATGTCAGGATAAAGATATAGCTGTGCCTGGAGCCGGGGTATGTTTTAACCTTCATACTTGAAATTTATTATAGCTTACACACACACACACACACATAATTGCAGAAAAAAGCTCATTTCTAGATTTATAACTTATCATTGGCTGTTTTCTAGTAAGGGTTTGTTGTTGATTTAGGTCTCCGTTTAGAACTTGTCTCATACTTTTAAGGGCATTGTTCATACTTATGTTAATGCTATTAAAACTTGTTTCCATTGTTATGGCAGTTCAATTTCCGTGGAATCATATCATCTTGTTTTGAACCACATTTAATGGTGTATGTGGCATTTGAAGAGAAGACACTGATGGACAATCTGGAGAAGCTTATTCAGGTTTTTTATTAGCCTCTTCGTCAATTGGCTTTTTGTCTTTTGTTCTTATTTCCAGATATTTAATGCTTACATCTTCAATATTACATACAGGAGGAAACATGGGAAGGAAATGATACGAAAGTATTAAATAGTATCATACAGGTATATGTTGCTAGCAAATTTGATGTATAAATTACAATTATTATCAATCCCTTAGCTACGCGATGCTTAAAAGTGATTTATATATCATCAAGCAAGTATATTTATCAGAAAAAGCAAACAGATATCTACAGTAAAAACCAAGCAAATGACATCCAAGAAAAAAAAAACGTACACGAATTGGGACCATTTGATTTATCCTCTTCCCTACTTCACCGTCAAGACTAGACTCATCCGCCATCTCAGGGCAACACGACTGATCATCATCACCCTCATCATCATCACTTGAGTCCTGTTCGCTCTCACTCTCTACAATCAACAACACACACAGACACACACATTAACATATCCAAAAAACGCAAGAACACCTATCTAAAACACAAATGACTCCATCTAACCATACCACGTCTTCTAGAACAGGCAGGCCAATCCTGAGCAAGCACGGTTTTCTTCTGATCACACACACGCATCAATCCGTCCTTCTCTTCCACCGCAAGACGCGACAACTCCTCTTGTAACGCACGCGCAATCATCTCATCATTTTCAACATCATTCTCACCACCATTCGACACGCAATAACATTCACTCACATACTCAACACTAGACATATCCTTATCGAAACGCGTAAAAACAGAAGGGGATCCACCGTTACTTACGGAACAAACTTCCATAAGATGATGCAATCCCCATCTTTTAACATCAGGATCTTCTTCATAACCATACATCATCATTTAATTTAACTAATTCCCTGAAAAAAAAAAAATTTATAAATATAAACCCTAGGTTTAATCTAATCTAATGAAATAAATAAAAGTAATTAAATTAATTCATAAACGTAAAATGAGGAGCAAGTACACCTAACATTTAGATTGAGACGATATAAAGAGATAAACCTTTGGAATTGGAGCGTGGTGTGAACGCGCCACCAATGAATGTGAAATTAGAATTTTATAACGGCGGTATTCGTGAAAAGCGGTTACGTTTTGTGGGACCTAACCGAGGAGGTGACGTGGCGTTAAAGTTCACGTTAACTGCTGTGGTGGGTTTCCGTTTGGGCTGTTACCGATAGGTTAGTAGTTGTCTATGGTTTTAAATTAAGTTGGGCCGTCACCATATTCAACCGTTGGAGACTTGGAGCACGGGGTGTTAAAAGCTTTTAACGAGCTACTAGAGTAGAGCTCAAGCCTACAAATTGTCAATCTCGAGTCGAACTCGAACAAATGATCAGGCTCGTTTAATTAAACGAGCCGAGCTTTTAAAAGAAAATATTTGGTTCGGCTCGTTCGAAAGCTCGTTTAGTTACTCTAGTCGAACGAGCTGATCAAACTTGTCGAGCTTAATGAGTCGAACGAGCTAATCGAGCCAAGCATCTAACTATTTTCAAAAAAAATTTACTTTTAAATAAGTATTAATAATTTAAAACAATAATCTATCTATCTATTTTAATACAACATTGTTCAGCCATGTAATTAAATTTTTCCAAAAATAACTTTTAACAACAGGCTAACACATGGATTTTGGTAAAAATGTTTTGAAAAGAGTCAAAAAGCCTCTATTAAAGAATGTTTAAAATGTTCTTCGTTTCAAAGTAATTTATCTATACAATTTTTGAATTTCAAATTCATTATAATTGTACATCGAGATTTTTGCAAGACAATTAATACAATCCTTTATTTTACACCATAAACAAAATATCAAATCAATTTTTAGTGATTTACTTCTTTAGTCTGCATCTTCATTGCTTCGTTTTAATTTTTGTTTTGCATCTGAATGATTTTTAATTATTATCATAAGACTTTGGACTTTAATTGATTGGATTTCTTTTTCATTGCTGGCATCTATAGTGAGTGGGAAACTAGATTTATAAAATCAGGTAATTGTTACAATCGGTTTATATATCATGCCGTGTTTATTGATTGATTTGAATTTATGTTTAGTTTGTGGTGAAATTAGTATTTGGATTCATAATCAATGTTAATATGAGATTCTATGCACACCAAGTGTTTGATGAATTTTTTATGAAGTTAAGTTCATAAAAACAAATCTTGAGAATTTCTTCACAAATATGTGATGTTTGGTGGGATTATTTTTTTTAATTTATTATCATGTTAACGAAAGTACCATGATTCATCCATTATCTTGGGGTTCATTACTAATACATACTATATCAATTGCAGCATCATTATGTGATTGTCTAACATTTATGACTATACAACCTAAGTTAGTATGCATCATGTTGTCAAAAATAACTTATAGCTTTTTAGTTTGTGCATAGTATATTGAACCATCTTGCTTTACATTGCATCAAACAATAAGGTGCTTAGGAAATAGATGGATTAGGTGTGTCATGTTTTATTAAAGGCTTTATTTAACTAAATTGTTTTGAATAATGTTGTATTATATTTAAATTGTCATGTCTAAGTATGTAACTCCAAAAATACATATTAGACTTACTTACTTCACCTTTACATAAGCACTTACAAATAAGTAGCTCACCTTTACATACGTATTTACATAAGCACTTACAAATAGTATGGAAAAGTGTTCTTGTGTGTAGTGGTTTGAGTTTGGGGTGAAAAAAATGCCTTTTTTACTTGTGATTTGTGATTATTTGAATTACGATTCGTGTGTAGGTTCTTCGGGAACCAAAAGCTCAACACGAATAAGTACTCGGATCGAACTATATCCTTATAAATCACTATTCTACTTTACAAAGTCTTTTTCTACCATTCACGAGATTGCTTTTTTTGTATGAGTGTTTTAATTATATGCGCTTTGTTCAAAGCTTTTCTAACTATGGTATAGGTTGTCTACAATTTCGTTTGAATACATTTGTGTTTAATTGACTATATAAACATGAATGCAACATTTCTTAAAAAAATAATACTATCTTGTGCATTAGGCCATTAACAAACTCTACAAAAAATGTCGAGGTTACAAAATGACAATAAGATGGTATTTGAGTGAGTGAGCCAATCCCCAATGACATGATGAGTTCAAGCTAGAAAGTTTAACTATTCGGTTATATATATCAAGACATTGGAACTAATACTATGTTGTATATATATCGAGACGGTGAAAGTTTAATTTATGAGTTTTTGTAAAGATTTGAGAACCACATGTGGATTTGTATTTGTATATAGTTACAAATAATATGGATGAGTACTGATACGGTCGTTGTATATTTACAACGGCCGCATCAGCAGAGTACCTAATCGTTGCAGTGTAGTATAGGCAAGACTCGGGGTTGTTATCGTTCTCTAGGGGAATAACGTGTGAAGGTTCGAACTAAACGTAACTAAGGTCTAAGGGTTGAAAGAAGATTATTTTTGTATTTTTATATTTTTATGAAAGAAATTAAAAATCTCAGGTTGAAGGGGGTTTTTGATTTTAAACTAATTAAACTAATAAACTAAATTAAATCTAAACTAATGTGGAAACTCGTATAGGTAAATAAATGTGTTTACTTAATCATGCATTAATCTTTAGTTTGCTTCTTCTAATTCTATTGCGCGTCACCCTTGTGATGCGATGTGTAAGTATTTCTTAATTCATGAACGAATTACACGAACTCGTCGTCTATGTAATATTCCGTTAAGGCAACGTACAAGTAAGGTAGTATGAAGACTATTACAAGGCCCCTAAGAGTACATTACATGCATCAAAATACTTAAAAGGTGATCAACCATATAAGGGTAAGGTAGTATGAAGACTGTTACCGATGGTATCCTTTCTACACAATCACGTTTCCCTATACGTCTTCATAAGCAATTAAGAAGCTAGTTTTCTAGAGCCTAACGCGCACATCCATCAACAAGAAGCAATATTAAAAGGATCTGCAAACTAAGTTTCATGCAATCATAAGTAAACATTAATAGATCTAGCCTATTATGTTAAAGAGAAGCGAAGAACAATAATTAATCAAACAATAAGACATATTGAAATATTAAAGGATAAAGAACTTCACTTGATTAAAACATGGAGTAATTGGTGGATACAAAAGGGTTTGAGAACCCTAAAAACAACCTAGAAGCTGATAAAAACCGGCTCCCTAAGATACTCTACGAATTCTCCCAAGTTTCACACTTTAAAACCCTAATTTTGAGTTTGTTTATATAGAAAAACAATCATGGTGGCGTCGCTTTGTAAGTGTGACGTCGTCGCTCCGCCGAATCTTCTAGGGCTTCATTAAGTAGGTTACGTTCTGTTCTGACGCCGTCGCAAGAACCCCACGAGACCGTCACTTGCAAGATCCTCCTGACGGCGTCACTAGAAACCCTGACGTCGTCTCCACAGACTGTATACAAAATTTTGAGCCTCTTCGTGTAAAGTTGCAATCTTGTCCCGTTTCTTCCCAAATTGAGTCTAAGTCACGTGTATTTCCTCCAAAACCCATTCAACTGCTAAAAACATAAAAAGAAACAATTAAGCATGTATTTTGAGCATATTTGCATGATTTATGGGGTTATATAACCTCGAAAAAATGTATAAAATGACACCTCATCAAATACCCCTACACTTGGGATTTGTTTGTCCTCAAGCAAATGGGCTTTTATACCTAGACAATAGCAATATCGTTGGCATTTAACTTACTTTTCAAAGAGGTATTTAAAGGGTTGTGGTGTTTGGGTGTAAGTTAAACGAAAACGGAAATGGATGGGATATATTTGGGTGAATTTAAGGTGGTGGTGAGTTAATTAAATATAAGAATACACGTAAGGGCGTTGCTAAGCCAAGACTCGACCACTCTAGGACTAAGATATACAAACTCTACATCAAACTCTTTCTTTTTCTTTTCTGACTCTTTCTTGACATAAACATAAACATAAACAAAATGACAGCCCGTGCATTTTTTATTCTTTTTCTTCTATTTCTTTCGATTCTTCTTTTTCTTTTTCTCTTTTTTTTCTTTTATTTTCACTTTTTGTATATATTTTTGTGTACACTTTTTTCCTGCCATCTGCTGAAACATAATAATACATGACTTAGGGTTTATAAACGCACCCCTACACTTGAGTTTTTGATACTCAATACATAAACTAATCTAATGACCCGAATTGAAAGAATCAACAAACATGGAGTGTATTAAGCACATATGAAAGTAATAAATTGACTTTCTTTCCCATTTCTCCATAAAAATATAAACTACCATGAGTCCCAATCATCTCAAAACTGCATACATTAATAAAAGACTTGACTTTGCAACCATGTACTCAAACAAATAATTAAATGGGTTTACAAATGTGATAACAATAATGTACTAAAAACGAGTACATACAAGGAAGGTTAAGGCGATTTGGGTGTAACATTTTGGTAAAGGTGTAAACAATGCTCTTCATTAATAATCTGGAATCCATAAAAAATTACAAGAACCACGAAAAGAATAGGCTCGGAGGGGTGTACTAGGGGTATCTTGCACTAAAAATGAGTGTGAAGCAAGGGTGTGAGGATAGTTATATGATCGGGAAGACCATAATAACAAATACATGTTTAAAACTAGGTTTATCCTAATGTCTCTTATCATTTAGAAAATCCTAATCACACGAATGCGATCTCACTTGCGGTCTTGGGATGAATCACAAAAACATGTTCTAGAATTTAATATACTACCGGTACACTCTCATTGTTTTAACCGATACCAATGCTCTAGAAAAAGCGACAAAACCACATATGCACGATCAAATCCATGAACGCGACACATATGATTGCTCATTCCTTAACTCGAGCAAGCTAAAAGTAAAACTATCTTAAGCACCAAAGATGGGTGCTTGAATTCCTAAAGATCTAGGGGCGAACCTCACATTTTTTGAGTGAAAGTTTTTTGAGTGGTAGGTTTTTGTGCTAGTCATATAATTTTTATCCATGAGACGCTAATTATACTAAGTTTTCATTAGTATGTGCCATAATTTTTTTTTAATTTGAGTCAAAATTACCGTCTACGCTACGTTTCAGTATATTACTCATCTTTTAAGGACAAAGCAAAGGCAAATGAAGAAATTGTTTCTACAGCTTTATTTTCTCCATACACTTATTTTGAACATTGTCCCCAATGTTCTTAAAGTATCCGAATAAACGAATAAAGAAAAAAAGAAAAAAAGGGAAAAAAACTAGTACTCTCCTGGTTTTGCTCAATATTGAAGAAGAAACAAATGATCCCGGCTAAACCGTCATTCAAAAATCGTCCACATAAAACTCCTAAGAACTTTTGGGCCTTCCTTATCAAATATAACCTACAAATCAAAGACAAAAACAACTATACCCAGCGTAAATCGGCGGGATAATAATATACAACGTAATTATTTAGGGTCTTGACACTACGAAAGCAATAAAGATAGGATGAATGTACTAATGTAATAGTGGTTTTCTGTAAATTTTTGGAAAACTACAAATTCTGGAAATTGTACAAAAGTAATTTTTCAAAAAAAAAAAACGAAATTTACTGTAGCTGGAGACACGACGCCATCCGGACTAATCTTGATGCCGTCTTCAGACACTGTAAACAAACAAAAATTTGTTTCTTGGAAAAATTTCTGCACGCAAAACCTATTAGTTATTTCCTGGAAAAATTACTGCATAAACCACGAGAACGATTAGTACAATCATATGACTCTAACATGTCACAAGACACACAAGACGCGAATAAATCTAAATTATTCATTTAAAATGTTTGAAATGGTTCTTAGAAATCGGATATTTTCCTTTACAATTTATTTGATGTAAAATATCTTTGATTAAAATTAAGACGAAATTAAAGACAAAACAAAGCATGATCACATAATTCAAACATATAAAAATAAATGATAAAAAATTAAAAATACAACGAAACACTCTAATATATGGGAAAAATAAAAAGATTGATTGCCATCCCCAAAAAGCCCGTTTTGTTTATTAAACGAGTCTTGTAGCAACGCGAGTCACACTCCTTAACGTGACTCCATACTATCGCCACTTACTTCACATTCCTTCTAGTTCAAATTAAGATTTCGTCCAAGCTCTAAACATTCTTTATAAAACCCTAATATCTTATTCATCACGTAGTCTACTCTTCTTCTCATTTCCTCATTATTAAAGTAGACTGATTTTGTATGCTCCTTTTCCAAATCCGATAGTGAATTAAATTGCTCTATCTTATAGGGCATCTTATAGACAATCTCATCGGCTCCATTTGCGAACTTTACTATTCCTAACGATAAATCATGAGTTATGTTGGATATTTCAACAAAAGGCTTTCCTAGTACCACTTGTGACAGCCTAGGGTCTATAATTGAACTAATATCCTCAATAATCATGAAATCCGAAACATAAGTGAATTTTCCTACAAATACGTGCATCCCTCTAATTCTTCATGTGAAGTTGCTTATTCCTCTAATACCCTCATGATCTTCCCTAGGTTCAAATTGTTTCCTCTTGATACAATTGTATTGCATACGAGTTATGATATTTATAAAGGAATTAAGATCTACGTAGGCTTGGAGGGGAGATTGATGGGTTGGGGGTTGACTTCACGTCTTCTTGTGTTGAGGTTTTGGGGGATGAGAGAGATATTAGGTTTTGGATAGATCGATGGGTAGACAATCGAAGGCTATGTGATAGATTTCCTAGGCTATATCATATAGATAGGTGGAAGGAGGTTAATGTGTATGAAAGAGGGTTTTTGGGATGGTAATGGTGGTGTTTGATGGAATGGGATTGGGGTAAGGATATTAGGGGTAGAGTTAGTAAAGAGTTGGAGGATCTTTTAGGTGTTTTGCAACATGTTGTGGTTTCTAATAATTGTAGGGATCGATGGAGCTGGTCGCTTGGTGAAGACGGAGAATTCACGGTCAAAGAGCTCTCAAGATTGATCGAGGAAAAGATTTTAATGTCGGTTAATGGAGATCATGAAACGCTTTGGAACAAGTTGGTGCCAAAGAAAGTTAATATATTTGTTTGGAGGGCGCTAAGAGGAAGACTTCCGGTTAGAGTGGAACTCGATAGAAGAGGTATCGATTTGGACGTACGTTCTATTGTCCAAGTTGTAAAAAGCGTGGTGGAGACGTGTGGCACAATGCTTGATCCACTCGTTATCTTCTGGCGGAGAGTATGTGGAATAAGATTTTCAAGTGATGGAAGGTGGGGATTGTTAATGCTTACACCATTTGATGAATTCTTTGCTTCTAATGGTAACGTTAATGTCCCCATCTATCACACTATTGTTTGGCAAGCGGTTATTTGGACTATCGGGTACTTCATTTGGAAAGAAAGAAATGCTTACGTGTTCGGGAAAATATGGTTTCTAGCACTAACAAAATTGTTCAAGATATTCAACTTAAAAGCTTCGAATGGATCGTGAGAAAATCAAATAAATATAAAGAGATAGATTGGCAACAATAGTTATAGGACCCCTCAAAAAATAGGCTACATTAAAGGGTTTTTTTTCTCTCTCTAAAGTTTCGTGTTCAGATTTGAGGCATTTCACAGTGGTTGAGTTCATCAGTTCGTGTTCAGATGTTATGCAAATGATAGTGGTTCAGTTTCAAAAGTCATGTTCGTCAGTTCGTGTTCAGTTGTATCCTTTTTTTCTACTCCAGATTCAGATCTGCTGCAAGTCATTTGGATTGGTGTTTCTACTGCAAGTAAATGATTCATTTCCTACAGTGGTTTGATGGCATTATTTGTGTGGTCCAGGTCCTTAATATGCCTGTGATGTCATTTCCTTTTTGGTGTAATTGCCTTGTGGTTTCACATACATGTCTTTTCTCTCTTTTTCACTCGATATGTATTTGTGTTGGTTTGTTTTATTTTGTTTCTTTGTGTTTCTTGGGTCTCTTTCATAGTTAAGGGGGTGTTTGGCTAAGCTTATGAATTGCGCTTATGCTTATGCAATAAAAGTCTCGTTTTAGGCTTATATATCAAGAGCTTATAAGCCTTTGCTAAGTGTTTGGTTTAGCTTATATAATTAGTAAGTTAAAATGATAAAAAAGTATATAAAAATAAAATGAGTGTAATTATTAAATGAGGGTATAAAAGTCTTTTTAGAATATATTCTTATATAAGCTCATTCATCCTTATATAAGCCACAAAATTTGAGCTTACCAAAACTCCCTTATATAAGCTCATAAGCCCAGTCATACTTAGCCAAACACTTAGTTTCGGCTTATTTAACACATATAAGCTAATAAGCCCATCATATAAGCTTAGCCAAACACCCCCTAAGTTTCATATATTTAGCTTTTGACAGGTGACCGACTTGTATTGTATTTTGTAACTCTTTTTGTTTTCTAGTCTAATATTGCCTTTCTAAAAAAAATTATGGGTGAAAAAAGGAGGTTTGAAATTTGTAGCCGAGGTATTTTTATCAATTTTGTATTAAAAAAATCTTTTAATTCTAATTTTTTTTTACGTAGATCGGTTTAAGGGGGCTAAAAAGTCGTCTGTAAATCACCGGGAAAAAAAACTAACGTGGCAGAAAAACTGTACTTCGTGCGTATTCCTTAATGGGTAGCCTAAGAGCATCTACAATGCATCAAGTCTTAAATACTTGATGCATTAAATGCATTAAATGAGCATCACATTTAATAAGTAAGCCTTTTACAAAAGACTTGGTATATACTAAGTCTTTGTAAAAAATCTTTCCAAAAAGTCTTGAATGCAATGACAAAAACCTATCAAAAAGCTTTTTCCAATCATCAAAAGTCTTTGAAAGACTTTTCCCATTGAAGTTGCTCATAAGCATAAAGACACACCTCAATAGTTAAAAGGCCCAGTATCAATTGCACCATGAGCTTTAAGTAAATGGTCAACGTCAACGCACGACTTTCATCCTAAATGACTACGTTACATCCAACAATTATGCGAAAATTACATAAATGGCCTGTTGGGATTCTTAGTGTCCTGCAGTGAACTTTTTTATTTTTTATTTTAAAATGACCCACTAAATCGCTATTCATTTGTAGCGATTTCCACAAAGTACACGTGTCATCACGAGATACAAAGTATCGATTTTACAAAAAAAATAAAAAAATATATATCAAAGATCCGCGGCCTGCCATTTGTATGATGTTATGTTTTTTTTACAAATAACAACCCTAAAACGTTTTAATATTTTACAACCTTTTTTATAAAGCTAAACATTATTCGATGCCGAATAAGATAACAATAATCTAGCGCATCTCGTTTATTAAAAAAAAATACAGTTGCGAAGAGTTTTAAATTACGAACAAAACGAGCCCAATATTGATATGCTTTTGACGTACGTAAGATTTTATAAAACATGTTAAAGTTTGATATATATAATTTATATGTTTGCATTTTTACAAAAACAACCCTAAACTTTTTAATATTTATAAATTTTTTATATAACAAACTTTATTCGTCAAATATTTAACAAATATCTAGCGCATTCATTATTAAAAAAATACCGTTGCGAAGAGCTCTAAATTACGAACAAAACGAGCCCAATATTGATATGTTTTTTACGTACGTACGATTTTATAAAAAATGTTAAAGTTTGATAAATAAATATATATGTTTGCATTTTACAAAAACAACCCTAAACTTTTTAATATTTACAATTTACAACTTTTTATATAACAAACTTTATTCGTCAAATATTTAACAAATATCTAGCGCATTCATTATTAAAAAACGAAAAAGAAAAAGTAAAATGTGCCTAAAACCTAGGGGTTTTTTAATAACGAATGCGCAAGATACTTGTTAAATATTTGACGAATAAAATTTGTTATATAAAAAAGTTGTAATTATTAAAATGTTTAGGGTTGTTTTTGTAAAAAAAAGAAAAAAAACCAAAAATCCACACAATGGGTTAGCCCGATCATTGATACTATTATTTTTTTTTGTAAAAAATCGATACTTTGCATCTCGTGATGACACGTGTACTTTGAGGAAATGAGTAGCGATTTAGTGGGTCATTTTAGAAAAAAAAATAATAAAGTTCACCGCAAGACATCACGAATCCCAACGGGCTATTTATGTAATTTTCGCAACAATTATTGCGTAGACTTTTTGGTATTATCTGTCTAGACCAGTAGATCAAAACGTCAATGAAACGTTTTCCACGATATATATTCATGAACTTCCTTAACTTTTATTAACCAACGAACTCTCAAAAAATGTCTTCAGAATCATCAACAAATCCAACTCACACACCAAAACCATAGTCTCGGCCATCGGCTCCATTGCTGCAGCCGCGATGGTAGTCCGAAGCATCTCCCGTGAATACTTACCACCTGAAATCCAATCCTACCTTCATCTCACCTTCCGCAACTTCATAAACAAATTCTCCACACACTTAACCATGATCATATACGAATACGACGGCCTAACCGACAACGAAATCTACACCGCAAACGTCAACTCACCTAGTCGTCCCACGTATCTCACCAATATCCACCGTTTAAAAGTCACCAAAAACCCAAACGAACCACATATAAACCTCGAAATGGAAATAAACGAAGAGTTTATAGATATTTACGAAGGAGTTAGATACACATGGTGTTTAGTATCTAAAACTAAGGCCACACGAGAATATATCGTTCACGACGAATCTGGCAGATCTTCACGATCTGATCTTCGGTCGTTGGAGCTTACGTTTCATCGCAAACACAAAGATTTTACGTTGAATTCTTACATACCGTTTATAATAAACGATGCTAAAAATAAGAAACTACAACAAAAAACTGTGAAGCTGTTTACGGTAGAAAGAAAGACAAGTTATAGAAGATATCCGACAGATTGGACGTCAGTTAATCTAGATCATCCCGCGAAATTTGCCACGGTGGCTATGGATATCGGTATGTATCAAGCTAATTTAATCTCTAAGCGAAGTAATATATATATTGAGAAGTAAATGTAAATTGTGTTTATATGTTATGTTCCTAAGCAGATTACTACGTTATTCTCTTTACTATGTTATATTAGATTAAAGAACAATGTCATATGAAGAACAAAAGAACACATTTATCAAATAATAAAAAACCTCACTTTTCATCTTTTTTTAAAAAATTAAATATCTTGCAAACGGTAAATCGTCAAACGACAAAAAATACACTATCGCGACGAGAATTAAATCATCTTTCTATAGAGGGCATTTTTATTTACTTTCGACGAACTTTTTTCGAATTTTTTTTCCAGTCACGTTTCACATGTGATTTGTAGCAGAATCACAAAATCACATGTGATTCTGCTACAAATCACATGTGATTTTTCCAGACGTAACTAAAAAAAATCGATTTCATATACTTTTGACCATTTTTTAGTGTTAAAATTTTCGCGAAGAAAAATTACACGTGATTTGTAAAATCACTTGTGATTGTTGTTTTTAAAAATCACGTGCTATTTCATAAATCGCATGTGATTTCACAAATTCACTTATGATTTTTAAAGTAATAAATCACGTGTATTGCATAAATTACATTAAATCGCATGTGAAATTATAAAAATTTACGTGTGCTTTTTCAAATTAATGAATCACATGAATTTTTCGAATCACGTGTGATTTTTCGAATCACATGTGATTTTTTCCTGGGCGTCAAATTAAAAAAAAAAGTCATCGAAATATATAAAAGTTCCGTCTATAGAAAGATAATTTACATTTCTTGCGCGATGGTAATAATTACATTTGCGTAACGTATTAACGTCTGAGGATATGTTAATTTTAAAAATATGGAAGTGGGTTTTTTAATTAAATAAACATAGGATTTAATATAAGCCGTTAGATGGAAATAAAATGGATGGATGAGATTGAAGAATTTGTTTCTTAATTGGACATTGTTCTTTATATATATTTTCTCTAGCAAATGGATGAATCCTAACAACTCATTTTTTCATCATAATAAAAAAAACCCACTTTCTCACCTTTTTCTTAAAACTCGAATATCTAGCAAACGATAAATCGTTAAACGAACAAAAATACACCATCGCGACGAGTATTTTTTATCTTTCTATAGAAGGGCACTTCTATATACTTTTGACGAACTTTTTTTCAATTTTTTTTTTCAATCACGTCTGAAAAAATCACATGTGATTTTAAGAAATCACATGTGATTGTGATACAAATCACATGTGAATTTTTCAGACGTGATTGAAAAAAATGAAAAAAATCAGATCGTCGAAAAGATCGCGAACGATATTTTATTTATCTTTTTATAAAGGGGCACTTCAATATACTATTCGAAGAAGACTTTTTTTTCGAATTTTCTTTCAGTAACGGTCTGAAAAAATCACATGTGATTACATGGAAATCACATTATTTGTAGTCACAAATCACATGCGATTTTTTCATACGGGATGAAAAAAAATGGGGAAAAGAAGTTCGTCGAAAGTATACGCGTACGAGTATTTTTTTTTATCTTCTATAGAGTGCACTTCCTATATATTGGTCATAAGGAGTATAATTACGTGTGTAATATTAGACATGTTCAATCCAAGTTTCTCTATAAGTGTAAGTCCGTTTTAAAGAGTTTCATAAAGTCTATTTGCAAATATTGAGCATTAAATGGTATATCACATATAAGCAATTAAAACAGACAGAAAATTAGAGTAAAATTGAAGACAAACTCTTATATTGAAAGCAGTAATTCATATAATGCCTCGAGTTCTCAAAAGAGTCTTCCCCAATTGAAGAACCAAAAGACTCTCACTAGGTTTTCTGCAAAAGTACCTAGATCGCCACATCCATCATATAGCATGATTGCATGAGTCTTAAGGCCAGGATAAAACAAGAATAGAATAACATGGCAGCTTAATTAACATTTAATTTTAATCTATTCTTCTTTTTATCTAATGACATTTGTGTTGATTCTAGGTGTTTATTCATTATTTATGGCAGGTATTGCATATAATTGCCATAATTTTCCAACAAAACAATAAATAAACAAAAGGAGAAACAAAAGAAACTAACCCTTGAAGTCAACGACAATTGAAACTTAGTGGATAAGTTTCCACCTCTATGGGTGCTCACACAAACACGTCTAACGAATGCGCCCGGATGCTAGTCCAACTTCACGTGTATCCCAAACAACCTTTGTTTACCAATACCACTTGAATCAAGTACCAAATCAAACCAAATAAACCTGTACCGAAATTCAGCTAGTGGATCTAGGGTTTGTATCAAATTCGGTAGAACCGAATTTCACCAAAGTGAACCGAAAATCACAAAACCAAACCCTAATCTGTTTCTAACGATTGCCACGCCTGAGAATCTGTTAAACCAAGGTAATGAAGCTGTTGTGGAAGTTGTGGGATCGAGTCACACAATTGAAACCCCCTTTTGATATTACCGAAAATCAAACAACTCATTATGGGTGAACCGAAAATCAATAATACCCTAATTAGGGTTTGATTATAATCGGCAGCTTCTGGAGAGGATAGGAAATTTATTTTTCTGTGTTATTGATGTTGTTTTCTGTCGTCAGATTAGCTAGGGGTTGAGGGTTTTTATACCCTCCAATCCCTAGTTGAGATAGACTAGGAAACCAAAATCCTTACCTTATCAAAACACTCTTTTCCTCCTTATCTCCATCATACATCGAATGTAGACACTCTCTAGAACCTTCATTATGGCCGGCTATCTTAAGGCTACCATAAGGTTCGTGCCTTGTCGTTTTTAGTCCCCTTGGTTTACGTTAGAAACTTTACGTGAAGTTTAAACGCACTCTAAGTGTTTAACGTGTGTGCCCCCAATAGGCTCACACATTTCTAGTCGTATAGGTGCGTATCCAACTACCATAATCCAACAGCTCCCACTTAGGAGTTGGAGTAGCAGACAGCCTATATACTAACGACGGAAACGTCTAGCAACACTCACATTCGTTTAAAACTAGAAATGTCTGAGATCAAGTTTCATAAACATTCTCAGTAGCATGGTAATGTATCTCTTGCTATAATCACCCCTTTGTTCAAATACCGTTAAACCATAAATATGGATCCTAACTCATTCCATATAGTTTAACCATTTAGATTCTCGTTATAGAACTTAATACAGATATACCAAATGTAATCAAGAATCATCTTGGATTACCCTTTGGGTGCGGCCACACAATTATCTGATTAATTCTGGAGAGGCGCCAATGGTATCATACTGCACATCAAGTGGAGGAACAAATTCTTTGTTGAATACAAGTGTTGTGAATGCTGCTTCACATCACTTCCAATAATAGCCTTTATAACTACCATTTTCAGGTTAGCGTTTGACTTAGAATTAAAAAGTGTTATCCACACATATCCATATATTCAATGAATATAACCAACACTCACATTTGTCTTATGTAACAATACTCCCATACTGTTAGCCGACAATTGACATATTTAAAACAATAAAATTATTCAAGGATTAAACATGCAAATATAGGATAACAATTATTATATGAATGAATAACAAATACTATGTATCTTCATTCATTAGAAAGTAAAAATTATCTTACATCCCAATTATCAAAATACTAAAACAGATATGCATGAAACTAATTAGCAAGTTGAAGTCCAATGTATCTAACATTCTCAACTTTTCCTTTACAAGACAACTAAATAGTTACTGAGTAAACTTTCTGAATACTTGTTTCAAATTCACAAATCTGTGAAGAATTTGAACGCTATGATGAGTGTCGTATGTATATTTGCATACTATTGCAAGAATCATAGTATGGAAATGTGACAGTACCTTTATGAGGTATTTGTAGTCACCCACATACTTATCTCAGACAGTCATCTTTACATTATAGTTTCTTAAAATGTAAAATATTCTCATTCTTTAATGTGTATTGCAACTATTCTCTAACA